>PVLC010000859.1:100000-171981 GCA_004027655.1 Graphiurus murinus
GCTCTTGAGGTCCCTTGGGGGGCTGGGCTTTCAGATGTGGGTCAGATTGACCTTAAAAGTGGGGCTCAAGGACCATACCCTTGGAACTAGCCAGAGATGGCCCCCGACCCTGCTGCATTGCCTACAGCAGCGTGACTTCTGGCCAAGCTGTTTATCCCATGAGCCTCAGTTTCTTCATCTGCAAAATGGGGACACTGCTACCAGCCGCCCAGCACTGGGCAGCGATGAGAAGGAAGTCCCAGGAAAGGCGCTCGGCCCTCATTCCATCCACAGCGCCTCCCCTACAGCGCACGTGGACACCGGAGCAGGGAACATGGACCTAGTCCCTGGAGACTGGGATGCCAGGTAGGCGGGAGATCCCTCAAGGCGAGACAAGACACCAGCAGCGGAGCCGGAGCTGCAAGCAGCTGCAAGCAGTGCTTGGTTCTGAGCTCTCCGCAGAGGCACTGCGGATTAGCAGGTGTTACAGAGGTGCTAAGTGCCATTAGCGCCTAATTACGCCTTTGTCCTTGCTGTAATCAGGTGAACTGCAAAGGACTGAAAGGGGGAGAGCCTTGAAGAGGAAGCAGGCAGCTGTCAGGCCCAGGGAACGCCTGCAACTGAGTCCTTTCCCCTCCCCAAGTGGCCCCTTTCTGGTGGCCAGCGGGCCTGGGGAAACCAGAGGGAGGCAGTAGGTGCAGACACTGAAGGCCATTGAAGTCCAGCTCCGCAGGGGACAGAGAGCTGGTGGGGACCACGGGGGAGAGGAAGGCCTTCGATGACAGAGGACATGTCCCAAGCATTGGAGAGCTGTCTGCAGGAAGGGTGACAAGGACAGGCTGGATCAGGGGTCGGCAAGGGGCTGTTACTGGCAGCTGAGTACGAAAAACACCGGAGAACTGACGGAGCCCGGCCACCAGCCTCTCGGGCGGGCATCCTGGTGGGGTGATGCTCACAAGGAACACACCAACGACACTAAGCTGGCCTTGCCCGTCGCCGAGAGGGTGAGCTGAGGCCCAGCACCATCCATGGTGCAGAACCACACACTCTGCTCATCCAGGGCCACCCTTGCAGACCCTGGCCTATTAGACGTGGGATTCCCGCAGGGCAGAGCTGGGGGGGGATACAGGTCAGAGACTCTGAATCTCAGGGCTCAGCCCAGCCGGGCCCCAGTAACCACCCCCTCCTCCTCCTCCTCCTCCTCTTCCTCCTCCTCTTCTTCCTCCTCCTCTACATCCTCCTCTTCCTCCTCCTCTTCTTCTTCCTTCTCCTCCTCTTCCTCCTCCTCCTCTTCCTCCTCCACCTCTTATTCTTCCTCCTCCTCCTCCACCTCCTCTTCCTCTTCCTCCTCCTTTCTCCTCTTCCTCCTCCTCCTCCTCCTCCTCCCCTCGTCTTCCTCCTCCTCCTCTCTTCCTTCTCCTTCTCCTCTTCCTCCTCCTTCTCCTCTACTAGAGACTGAACCCAGGAGCCTTTTACCTTTGCGCTACACCCCAGCCCTTTTTATTTCAAAACAGGGTCTGGCTAAATTGCTGAGGCTGACCTTGAATCTTTGACCTCCTATCTCAGCCTCCCAAGTACTGGAACTGCAGGACTGCGGCACCGTGCCTGTGTCTTCTCATAGCATCAACTCTGGGCTTAGGGCAGGGCAGACCCCGCTGAGCTTAGGGGTGTCCTCAGTGACTAGAGGGGCTTGGAGTGTCACGCCTTGGCTCCCGTCAACCCTCAGAAATATCTCTGCTCCCTTAGTCACCAGCAGAGTCGCCAGGGTTAGCAAAATGCAGACACAGGAGGCCCAGTTAAATGTGAGCTTCCTTTCAGACCCTGGACTGTCGGGGTCGGGGTTTTTAACAGTCTAAACCTGCAGGGGATGCAATCTATACATGCGATATCAGGACACATGATGCTAAAAGATGAGTCATGGTTGATTGAAGACATAAACTCACCTGAGCATCCTGTTTCTTACCCGGACGCCTATCCACCCTCGAGACCCTGCCTCAACACAAAAATAAAAGGGGCAGGCAATGTAGCTCCGTGGTAGAGTACCCTTGGGTTCGAGAAAAAAGAAAAAAATCCTGATGATGATTCCTGGCTTCCTCCCTTACCTGCCCGTAAGAATGCATTTGGGAATTGCAAAGTGGGCTCCCAACGGCCCCCGAAACACATACAGAGAAAGGCAAACCGAGCCAGGACAGAGCGCATGCCACAGGCCCAGGAGCTTGGCCCCTCTACCACTTGGAACGATCTGTCCCCATCAAGCCGGAATTAGAGGCAGGCTACATGCGGCTGCCCCATACCTGCCCGCAGGATTATACCTGTATGATTAGAATGTGTAGGAGCAGATTTCACGGGATAATAAAAATGATCAAAATGGAGCCGGAGCCCAGCCAAGAGTGCGAGTCGGAGGGAAGCAGAAGCCTTTTCATTTTTTAAGCAGGCCAACCGCGTGGAGGTCATGCCGGCCTCCTCCCCGTGCCCCGCCAGCCTCCAGCCATCTGTCCCCATCAGCTCCCTGCCTGGTTAACTCCATTCCAGAAATGGGGCTGTCTGGAGTCAAACCGAGGCTTGCTGGCAGCCATCACCCTGAGCTAAGCCGGGGAGAGAGGGAGGGAGGGAGGAGAGGGCAGAGGAGGCGAAGGGCAGGCCCCGGGGAGGCCAGCCAAGGCTGTGCAGATTAGAGGGGAAGGCTGGACGGGCAGGCCTGCCCTGGTGGCGCCCACGTCCTCCCCCTGTCCAGAAGGAGCACAAGGAGGAAGGTCTAGGGAGGGCCTTCTGTGCACCTCAAACGCGGCCAGGAGCTTTGGGAGGATTGTACAAAATCGAGGGTCACAGACGCATGACTGTCCACACACCCTTGTCCTGGGCATCTTTGGGGTGTTAATCTCAGCTCACCCCAGCCAGCGTTTGCAGCAACCGGGTCACACAGGAGCAACGTGGGAAGGGTGCGGAGTTCAGCGGGTCCAACCTGCTCCTTCTAAGCACAGTGATTCCCTCGGATCTGCAGGGATCGGTCCTAGCATCCCCGGCACCTGCCGAAAACTGCAGCCAGCACCACACCCCAGGCAAATTTAAGTTTTTACACGCACACCTGGGATAAAGTTTAATGTATGAATTAGGCGCAGGAAGAGATTAACAACGGGAGCTAAAAATAGAAAGATCACAGCGATGCACTATAATGGAAGCTATTTAAAACTTAGGAACTGTTTCTGGAACTTTCCATATCATATTTTCAGACTGAGGCTGACCTCGGATAACTGGAAGCAAAGCTGCAGATGGGGGGGGGGACTACTGTGTGCTCAGGGAAGATGCGGGGGGCGGAGGGGGTTCCTTAAATTCGAACACTTGCCCCCACACCCCAAGCCTGGCTCTGCTGCAGGTCTTCTAGCAGGCCGGCTGGCCCCGTCCCTGCTCATGTCCTTGCTGATCAGAGGTATGTCCAGCGCTGACGGGTTCTGGAGATCCCGCCACCGCCTTGATTAGAGCTGGCCCTGTGGGTCTAGGCAGAGCAGGGACCCACTCATTCTCCTTTAAACTGGGAAGCCCAGCTCTCAGGGGCAGACAGGAAGAGCCTCAGCACCACACCGATCCTACCAGGAGCTCAGCTTCACGCCTCCCTGGCAGAGAGCTTCACCCCAAAGACAATCATGACAGGTCAGCGAGCCATGGGGTGTGTGCACGGGGTCCTGGGCTGACTGGGACAGCACCCACTTTCTTTCCAGGGGACCAAGGGAGGCTGGGGATGACTCAGGACCCAGAGGCAGAAGAGTCAGTGCAGAATGGCCAGAGACCTGAGGGTAGAGGAAGACGACCCCCAAAGTCGAGCCCCATTTCTACAGGGCTACCCCAACCCGTGCCATTCACATGACGCCTCCTGATCAGATCTGGGGTTTCTTACACTGGAGCAGTCAGGGTAATCGGATCACGGGAGGTGTTAACTGGATCAAGCAGAAGGCTTGGGGCATGGGGGGTGGTGGTGGATGAAAGTGCTTATTAAATAGCTCGGGGGCCTGGGCGTGTGTCCAAACTCACTCTCCTCCTCTTTCCTTCCCGAGGGCAGGGGTGAGGGGCACACAGGAGGGCTTGGGGAGCCCCATCCGGGCCTTCTTGCTCCATCCCTGGCCCCTCGCTCACCCTCCCCAACCATGTCTCCCCGTCCCCCTTAGAGCACGGGGGGGTGCCCGGTCTGTTCTCACATGCTGGCCACGCTGTTCCTTTAATCTCCATGGGGAATTTCCAAGGTAGGCTGCAGCATCCCCCTTCAACAGAAGGAAGGACTGAGGCTTGGTCCCAGAAAACGCCCCGCAACTCACGGTAACAAAATGGGTTTGGGATTCCAATCCGGATCTAATATTATTTCTATCTTTAAACCGGCCTCTCCCTAAATGTAGTCCCATCCTTGACTTCTGGGACCCCTCGAGGGGACTGTTCAGCAGCCTCTGAAGCTGTGCTGGGCAGGGAGGGGGCAGCGCTGGAGAAGGTGGGGGGGGCTCCAGGGAAGGTCAGACACTAGACATTTCCCACCACAATCATGTAAGGCTGGGGTGCCGGCCATCCCTGCTGGCTGTGTCTTTAATAACCCTTGCTTGGGAGAAAACATCTCCGCTCCCTTCTCCTCCATGAAATCCTAGAGAAGAGACTTTGGACACTCCCACGGAAGGTGGGGAAGAGAGAGAATGTACTAGATATTACAGAAGCATGCAGGAGGCCCAGCACCATGCTCACAAAACTCTGCACATGGTAAATGAACACCCCTATGCACATACACACACAGATATACACACATACCATGCACACATGCACACACACACACACGTGCACACACAATAGTGCTTCCCCTCTCCCCAGCCCCACACTCAGCACCCATGTCTACAATCCTCTTTTCTCCCAGACCAGAATCAAAGCCCCACAAGAACAGAGAGATTTTCCAGTTTCTGGCTCCTCATGCTGCATCCTCAGCTCCTAGAACGGGTGGGGGAGACCCAGTGGCATTCCTGGGATCTGCTGAGTGAGGGAGAAACGGAAGGAAGAGGAGAGACTGGCCTTCCCGAGGGGGCCTGGTGTGTATGCACCTGTGCCCCCTGTGTCCACGCTGTGAGGGAGAAAGGCCCCTGGAAGCAGAGGCAGGGGTGGGGATCGGGGGTGGCTGCAGGGGGCAGGTGCCACTTGCGGGGTGACCCCCTTGTCCTCTGGTTCCTGACTGAGCCTGTGTCCTCAAGATCCCTGGGCCCAATATTGGGGACAGAGGGAACCTGTGCTGCCTGGAGACCCTGCCAGTGGCCCCCCACTCTGCACAGCAGTGACATTACCCTGGGCGGCCTCAGGGGCTCAGCAGAGGAAAAGCCGCCTCCCGGCCTGGGGCGGCCAGGGCCACACTGCCTCCTAATGAGGTGTAGTCACAGAACAGAGGCTGGGCCAGCCCCGGATGGCCCCAGCTGCTTGCAGCCCCAGTCTGCCGGGAGTGGCAGCTGACAAGGACCAGAGGCAGTCTGGACAAGGCCTGATGTCTGCCCCCCTTCAGTGGGGGGGGGGTGTCCTGGAATGCACAGGGCAGCCAGGAGGGCGGCAAGGAGCCAGGGGTGATCGAGGGACAGGCCCCATCTTGTTGGGCTCCCCGCCATCCCAGACCAGCCGCCAGGCCTCCGGAGGGCGTGGGGGACATGGCCCAGGCTGGCTGCTGGGGAAGCCTTGGGACGTGGCATCACAGAAGTCAAAGGTCATGGCCCTGGGGAGGAAATAGTGAGGCTCCCCCAGTCTCCATGTCCCAGGCAGGTCACCACTGGGGGCCCCGATCAGAGGCACTGGGGAGCCACACAGTTTGGGGGCCGCTCTGGGACAGAGTCACTTGGCAACCAAGGTCACGTGAGAGGAGGCATGTCATGTGTCATGATCGGCGACCCGGTGAGATGTCGGCACACCTGGGATCCCTTCCCACTCAGAGGGTGACCTCAGGAAGTGTCTTCCCGTCCCCAGAAGTTTGCCTGGAATGGAAGAAGGTCTGCTGGGCTGCAGCCTGGCCCGGAGGCCTCAGGCAGCCTCAGCATGCAACCACCACCAGCCTCGGTGCCCGTATCCATAAAATGGGCTTGCGTGTTTGAGAGCGCCATCACAGTGTGTTTTACTCGTAGATGCATTTATGCATTTAGGCATGGATGCTCTCTGGCCTCTTTGACTTTGTGTTCCAACCTTTTTTTTTTTTTTGTGGTACTGGGGATTGAACCCATGGCCATTCTACCTCTAAGCTACACCCCCAGCCCTATTTATTTTTTTATTTTGAAACAGCTGTCTCTCTAGATTGATGAGAGTCTCACTACTTGCTGAGGCTGGCCTCGAACCTGTGATCTTCCTGTCTCAGCCTCCCAAATACTAGGATCACAAGCGTGCACCACCACGCCCAGCTGTGCCCCAGCCTTTAACAGAGGGGTGCTGGGTGACATGTTTCTGTCTCCGGCAGCACTGTGTCCAGGGAGCCAGTGGCTGACCCCCGTCCCTGCAATCCCCAGTACTCTGTGTGGCCACAGCTGTCTTTGGTGTTCCCCATCGAAGAAGATGAGGAAGGGCAGGGTGGGGACAAACCACGGTGACAAGTCCCAGCCTCCACTGACGCTCCCACCACACTCGGATCTGCAGCCTCATGACGGGTCCTGGTGGCAGCACCCCACCGCTGGGGGGCAAAGTCTGGGCCCAAGAGGAAGAGGAGGCTGCTTGGAACGAGAGAGGCTGGCTCCAGCCCAGGAAGACACTGACCCCTTCCTGCCCGAGGACCCCAGTGGGTGTCTCAGGACTCACTGCAGGCCCAGGCGCCAGGCCCAGCACTCTTGGATGCCATTCCTGCAACAGCTGGGCCATGCCCAGGGCTCTTCTGGGTTTCTCTGGACTATAACCTCCTTCCCCTATCTTGTTTTCTATAGCTTTCTCCAGTTTTCCCATCTCCCGGAGGGCTTGCAGCATGGAGTCTCTGCCTCCACGGGTGTCTGGCCACTGAGGAGGGAAAGCAGAGCCAGAGCCGGAGGAGGTGACCCAGGATGCGGTAAGATTTCAGCACTCAAAAGATCCGCCTGCCGTCAAGCCTGGCCACGAGCAAATTACTTAACTCCTGTGATCTCAGTTTCGTACAATGAGGAATCCCAATGCTTTGATTCTAGGACTTTCTAAGACGGTGTTTGTGACTGGCGGATGCAGTCCTGAACACGGAAGGCACAGAATTATTGGAACCACGGTGTCCCCAGCTGTTACAGCTGAATACTATTAGGAGCTTCTGCCCTGTTTTGTTGTTGTTGTTTTATTTTGTTTTGTGGTACTAGGGATTAAACCCAGGGACATTCTACCTCTGAGCTACATCCTCAGCCCTTTTTTTTTTTTTTGCAGTACTGGGGATTGAACCCAGGGGCATTCTACCTCCGAGCTACACCCCCCAGCCCTATATTTTATTCTTTATTTTGAAACAGGGTCTCACTAAGTTGTGGAGTGCCTCACTAGGTAGCTGAGGCTGGCCTCGAACCCGGATTCTCCAGTCTCGGCCTCCCAAATGCTGGGATTACGAGCGTGCGCCACCACACCCAGCCTCTCAGCCCTTTTTAAAAAAAATTTTTATTTTGAAACAGGATCTTGCTAGGTTGATGAGACTCTCACTACTTGCTGAGGCTGGCCTCAAACCTGCCAACCTCCTGTCTCAGCTTCCCAAGTCCTAGGATCACGGGCGTGCGGCCACCACACCCGGCCTTCGCCCTGTATTTTCGCGCTTGTTATTTTATTTAGTTTTTACACCACCCCTACATGGCTAAATATTCTCCTTCCAACTCTACAGAGGAGAAAATGGGAGCTCAGGAGTTGGAGGTCACTGTTCTGAGGTTACACAGCCAGCCAGTGGCTCTCAGGTGTCCTAAATCCACGGCTTCCCCCAGCTTGTCTCCTCAGGGGGAGGATGCGAGGACCCCCACCCCAAACCCACTCAGCATCACTTCCCACCATTGGTCCCTCCCTTTTCCCTTTCCCTCCCTCCCTTCTTCCCTTCCTTCTTTCTTCCCCCCCTCCCTTCCTTCTTACTAAAAATTGAACCCAGGGACATTCTACCTCCAAGCTATACCCCCCAGCCCTTTTTTACTTTTTTGTTTTAAAATAGGGTCTTGCTAGTTTGCTGAGTCTTGCTAGGTGACTGAGGATGTCCTTGTTTTTTTCGTTGTTGTTTTTTTGTGGTACTGGGGATTGAACCTAGGGGCATTCTACCTCCGAGCTACACCCTAGTCTTACCTTTATTCTTTATTTGGAAACAGGGTCTCACTAAGTTGTGAAGGGCCTCACTAAGTAGCTGAGGCTGGCCACGAATCTGGATCCTCCAGTTACAGCCTCCCAAGTACCAGGATTCCAAGCATGCGCCACCACACCCGGCTAGCTGAGGATGTCCTTGAACCTGCGATCCTCCTTTCTCAGCCTCCCAAGTACTGGGATTACAGGCGTGCACCATCTAAGCATACACAAAATTAAAGGAGTCTGCTGGACTCAGAGGCTGCTTGCTGGGGTGAGGGGCTCCTAGACCCTGCCCCCGTGCCCTCCTGGGTCAGGCCATCCAGGGCTGCCCTGGCCATGCAGAGCTGCCCTCCCTGACAGCCGGCTGGCAGCAGCAGCCCCACGCATCAGCCAGTTTTAATTGTTTATTCTCCAGCCTTATTTATAACTCGATAAAATCCATAACACACAGAGTGCCCGTCTCCCCTGGCTCCCCCCGCCCAGCTCCTGCTGGCTCCCTGGGGACACAGCTCTGCTCTTTATAGAAACCACTTGCTAAGCCGGACCACTTTAAACCATCGCTGTCAGTAAATGACCCTCCCGGAGAGGAAGTGCCAGTTAAGTGCGAAGCACCGGGCATCACCTGGACGGTGGCCTCTTTTTTTTTTTTAGCAGGGTGCTGCTGGGAACAACAGATTCCCAGAAATCGGCACCTGTGCTACCCGCAGGGGCAGGTGGGGTGGCCTGGGCAGGGCAGTGAGGGGACGTGGGACCTGGCACATGCCCATGAGCTGTGAGGCCTTGGTCACGACGTCTCTGGCCGCCGCCTCCATTTACATAGCACGAGGAAGGGGCAGGCCGCAGTGGCTCTGGACTGGTTTAATTTTTTTTTTTTTTTTTTTTTTTTTTTTTGTGGTACTGGGGATTTGAACCCAGGGGCATTCTACCTTGGAGCTGCAGGCCTATTTCATTTTTATTTTGAAACAGGGTCTCACCAAGTTGATGAGAGAGTCTCACTACTTGCTGAGGTTGACCTTGAACCTATGATCCTCCTGTCTCAGCCTCCCAAGTACTGGGATTACAAGCATGTGCCACCATGCCCGGCTCAGTTTTTCTTTTTCTTTTTTCTTTTTTTTTTTTTGTTTGCAGTACTGGGGATTGAACTCAGGGGCGTTCTACCTTCGAGCTATACCCCCAGTCCTATTTTTTATTCATTATTTTGAAACCAGGTCTCACTAAGTTGGGGAGTGTCTCACTAGGTAGCTGAGGCTGGCCTCGAACCCAGATCCTCCTGTCTCAGCCTCCCAAATGCTGGGATTATAAATGTGAGCCACCACGCCCGGCTTGGCTCGGTTTTTCTTTAAGTAGTGAAAGCATTTCTTTTTGGTACTGGGGATTGAACCCAGGGGCATTCTACCTCCAAGCTACACTCTCCCCAACCGAATTATATTTTTTTGTTTTGAAACAGGGTCTTGCTAGGTTGCTGAGAGTCTTACTACTGGCTGAGGCTGTCCTCCAATCTGTGATCCTCCTGTCTCAGCCTCCCAAATACTGGGATTACAGGCATGTGACACCGCATCCAGCTTTTTATTTTTTTAATTTTGAAACAAGGTCTCAGCAATTTTGAAATTGCTGAGGGCCTCGCTGAATTTCTGAGGCTGGCCTCGAAACTTCGATCTTCCTGTCCCAGCTTCCTAAGAACTGCGATTACAAGCTCGTACTGTACCACCACGCCCAGCTGAAAAGCATTTCTTTAAGTAAAACTTTAGACAGGTCCCTGATAGATGAAAAGAGACATTTCTGGTAAAGGAGCAAGTGGGAGGTATAGCTCCCACTGAGACAAGACCACCCCTTTTCTACCCCTTTTCTTATTTTCCAACTGAAGTTGAGAAGCTTCTAGAAGATGGACACTGGATGTTTTTCATTGTGTGTTCTCCACAATGGACCTGGCACGGCAGGCCCCGACTCCAGCAGCGATCGAGCAAATGTTCAATGGGAGGAGGGAGAGTGCAGGGAGGGAGGAGGGAGGGAGGAAGGAAAGGAGGAGGGAGAGAAAGAAAGAGAAAATAAAGGAGAGAGGAAGGAAGGGAGGAAAAGGGAACAGATACTAATCCACTTTCTTTTATCTCTAAGCTTAGCTCCAAACCCCTTCCTTTACCCCAGCCTCCCTCCCTCCTGGACTGGGGTGAAATCGGAGGCCCCTCCCGTCAGCACCCAGGCTGCTGGTAGCCTCTGAATGGCAAAGCCGGTAGGTGGTCCCCACCATAAGGATAAGGGCCCCTGAGCATTATGGGGGGCCCTCCCGTGCAGGGGTGCCCGACTCTGTGTGCCACTGAACCGACCCATCCCTCACACCCATGGTTAGGTGTCAAGTGTCCACTGCTGCAATGGACACGTAAAAACCAATTACAAGGGATCCTGCATCCACAGCAGCCCTTTGCCATTCTGTATTTTCCCAAACTGTGGTTGCTACGTAAACAGCCAAAGCACAGGGCGGTGAGGCGGGCGGGTCTCCAACACGGGGGCCCCCGGCGCTGGAACAGGCGGGGACGCTGGCCCCGTGGCCTGATTCTGCCTTGTCCTCCGTCTGTCCAGTAGCTGTGGGGCTTCTCCCCAGGCCCCAGGACAGCAGCTGTGCACTGGCCAGAGGCCACATCTGGAATTCATCCTCTTCATTAAATTAGTGGCGGTTTCCCAAGTTCCAGCTCCCTTGATCCCCCAAAGCCTCGTCCGTGTTGCTAACAAGGACGGTAATTTGTTCATTAAATGTGGGCGCTCCTCCCGGAGGGCCTCCTGGGCTTCTGTCCCCCTGGGGGAGGGGAGGCTCTCCGGCCCTGGGTCCCCACCACTCTGGTCATTCAGCCAGCCCCTTAACTTGAAAGCGACTCTGAGGACGGAGGGGGCCTGAGGATGGTTTGGGGACCGGCCACCAGGCAGCCCCTGCCAATTCCTCTCCCGCTCGGTGACAGCGCTCTGGGGCCATCCAATCAATGCAGACAACCGGATCTGGCATGGAGTCCCCGTGCAAACCGCAGCCCATCAAGAGGCATTTATTGTCCTGAAAACAAACATCGCCCCTCCCCCCTCCGTCCTCCGTGCCCGACCTGTCCTGTCTCCTCTCCCCCGACGATTATCCTTCTCCTGCCCTTGAGCCACTCACAGCCACTAAGCCAGCCTGCTCACGCCTCTTCGTCTCAATCTCTGCCCAAGCCGGTGTGGGTCTACTGGGGGACAGGAAACAGGGTACCAGTGTACCAGGGTCTGTACCCAGTAACCCACCGGAGAGAGGCCTCAGACCTTCAGACTCTGCACCGTTTTTTTTTTTTTTTTTTTTTTTTTTCTTTTGGTGGTACTGGGGATGGAGCTATACCCCAACCCTTTTCTTGTTTTGAAACAGGGTCTTGATAGGTTGCTGAGAGTCTCACTAAATTGCTGAGGCTGGTCTCAAACCTGTGCTCCTTCTGTCTCAGCCTCCTAAGTACTGGGATTGCAGCCATGTGCCACCAATGCTCAGCTAGACCCTGCACCTTTTATTTTTTTGCAGTACTAGGGATTGAACCCAGGAGCATTCTACCTCCAAGCTACCCCCAGCCCTATTTTTTATTCTTTATGTTGAAACAGGGTCTAAATTGCGGAAAGAGCCGGGCGTGGTGGCGCATGCTTGTAATCCCAGCATTCGGGAGGCTGAGACCGGAGGATCCGGGTTCGCAGCCAGCCTCAGCTACCTAGTGAGGCACTCCACAACTTAGTGAGACCCAGTTTCCAAATAAAGAATAAAAAATAGGGTTGGGGATATAGCTCGGAGGTAAGATGCCCCTGAGTTCAATCCCCAGTACCACACACACCCAAAAAAAAAAAAAATGCGGAAGGCCTAAGTAGCAGAGGCTGGCCGCAAACCCGGATCCTCCAGTCTCAGCCTCCCAAGTACTGGGATTACAAGTGTGCACCGCCATGCCCAGCTCCCTGCACCTTTATAATGATGTGAGTTTTGCCACACTGACCCCTTCGAGGGGTGAACTGGGTTGAATGGCGTCCCCGCCCCCTCACTTGTGTCCACCTGGAACTTCAGAATGTGACCTGACATAGTGTCTGGAGCAACCCCTATTTCATCAAATGCGGGGTCCCTCTGAGACACCTGGTTGAAGGGAACCGGCCCTGCAGTAAAAAGCCAGAAAAAGCCACCTCTGCTAAGCTACTAAGCACCACATCTTCCGACCCGATGCACTTTACTGACCAACCTTTCAACTCTCTAAAGCTTTTGCTTAAGTTCTGAACTGTCTCTGTGTGATATTGCCCTCTCTGCTCCAGCAAAACCACTCTGTCCTCTGCACGTACTGCAGCTGAGGAGTATTCAGAACATTAGCTTGACTAAAGTATGCTGATTTTTCTATTATTTGTGCTCAATATTTGGGGAAATAAGTGAGTCCCATCATGTCGTTTTAAACAGATATAGCCGGGTAGGAAAATGTCACCCTCCTTGTCTGAACTCTTGTCTTACTCAAGATAAATATCTACTCTACTAATGCTGTCAGACTGAAAGAAAAATGATTCCACCTTTGGAAGCTGCAATTGGTGTGCTTAAGATGTGTTTTGTTATCTGCTTAATTTTGTTCCATCCAAGAATGTTCTCAGATCTTCTTAAAACTCTCTATAGGGTTTTGTGTCATTGTTATCATAAAATTGTAAATTCTATTTTTTTTTTTTTGCGGTACTGGGGATTGAACTCAGGGCCATTCTACCTCCGAGCTATACCCCCAGCCCTATTTTTTATTCTTTATTTTGAAACAGGGTCTCCCTAAATCCCTCACTAGGTAGTTGAGGCTGGCCTCGAACCCGGATCCTCCAGTTTCAGCCTCCCAAATGCTGGGATTACAAGCGTGTGCCACCATGCCTGGCTCAAATTGTAAATTCTTAAGCACACCAAAATGACTCTAGGTTTCAGGGATATTCTTTTTCTTTCATAAGGAACTCCTCCTCCTCCTCCTCCTCCTCCTCCTCCTCCTCCTCCTCCTCCTCCTTTTTTTCCTGAGGACTTCAAGAGGGCTTAGAGGATCTGGTAGGGGCTAATAGGGCCCCCTGTGAAATAAGAGCTAATAGAGCTCTCTGAAAACTGCATATTGAGGTCAAGGGCCTTTGAATCGCCAGTAACTCAGAGATATGAACAAGCTGCCAATGTCCTCTCAGATTGTGCTGTAACTCCGTGTTGGAGACGCCAGACCACAGGTAAGATCAGGAGCATGGGACAGACTAAAAGCCCCATCCCAGCAGAGACCCTGCAAGTACGATCCTTTTTCCGTCTTTCTTTTCAGAATCTCATCAGCGAACCTTAAAAGTGTGCAAATCACAAGATCATGGGTAATTCAGTACCTATCACTGAGAACTTATCCCTTGGGTGCGTATTAAATAATTAGAACTACTTTAAGCCAGAGGACATGAAGAAAAAAAGGGAAATTGATTTTTGGAACATGGCTTGACCCCTAATGTAAACTAGAGAACGGAGGCTTGTCTTGTAAGAGGGAAAGAAAATGGGCAGAGGTCTGACTATTTATCCCCTTCCCACCCCCAAAGGATAAACAGAGGTGACAGTTGAGGTGACAAGTGGCCACCTGCACCAGCTGACTCACTGTCAGCTATGACTGGTTGACCCTGCCTCAGCCTCCCCAGTCCTGTAGGCTTCCGGGTTTGTTTCCACTAATCTATAATCTACTAATCACCGTGTCACAGGACAGATATCTTTAAATTTTGGAACGCTAAATCTTGCATTTTAAAATTGGGCACTACATTTAGTAAACATCTCTCTCTTATTTCCTAACCATGGAGCTATAATATCTGGGAAATAAAAGCTATCCAATGTCTGTTTCCTGCCCATTTCTACGTACACTTGTATATGGAAGTGTACTATCTGTCTGCATGTGTTTATTCTCTGCATGGTACCAAAGTTGGTTTATAGGTAAACGAACATTCATAAATTCAAAACAACAACAAAAGCAAAAGTGGATCCAAATATCTTTTAGTTCATGTGACTGAAACAAATCTTTAACAAATAAGTTAAAAAAAAAGTAAATTGGTAAATTAGGCAGGTATAAATGAGATAAACATTTATAAATGTACATGTTTTTAAAATCTGAGTTGCCTATAATTTAAAATATTAAAATAATGACTGCTAAATATAAATTCAAGTACACTTGGCTTGTTAAGGTCAGTAAAGACACTATATCTGGATTTGTCAAATGTGTTTTCATACATGTAAGAAACAGCTTAAATTTGTTTTCTTTTTGAATCTTCACTAAGCATGAGATTTCTAAGAGTTAAACTCCAACATGTAATTCTACATACAAAAGGGAAAAAAAAATCTAAGCTGTATTTTGATGAGAAAACTATAAAAGAGCATAAAGTATTTTCTCCTTCTGAAAAGGAGTAATTTGTCTAAACTGAAAATTTTTATAAAGATAGTTCCAAAATGGAAGTTTAAAAGGAAACCCAATAAATAGGAGGAATTTTTTTTTTATTGTTGTTGTTATAGATGTGGGGAGGTATTTTGGTAAAGAAAGTTAAAAGGAAAAGGGAAATGCTTTTAGATAAGAAAGGATTTTATAGGGTCAGATTCTTGTTCTAGAACAAAGTGATCAGATTGTTGAAAGATGGGAAAAGAGAGATGAGATTAACACGGAGGGCGTAGACAGTTGTAGAATGTTTAAGTCACAGAAGGTTTGTGTATGTGTGATTAGGTTGGCTATAAAGATTATTTAAAAGGTTTTCTAAGGTCAAAATTTAATACACTAATGTCAAACCAGAATCTAATTCACTATCTTTAAGACAATAAGGTTTTCTGCTCTTAGGAACATTTATGAAGAACTGGTTTAAAGGACAAACATTTTGTGTTTTATTATGATTATCTCTTGTGATTGCTTTCATTGTTAGGACTTTAATTACTTAAAAAACTGAGTCTTAACATAGTTAGGGTTTAAGTGTCTATCTGTTTTATAGCTTTTTAAATGACCACTTTATAACTCAGGGTAAATGAACAACTATTATTTTGGGTTACTGTGGTATATTTGACACCCTATATATCCGTGACTAGAGATGTGTATACATCTGAAGGCTAAATATATTGTGTGTCTGAGTTTTGTCTAAATATTATACAAAAACTTAGTTAAAGATATATAAGTTTAAATTCATGCAAAGTAACCCAAAATGCTCTCTTTTATATAATATGCGCTGTATCTAAACCTTATACCTTTTATATGTATAAAATGGCTAATAAAATTTTTGGAATTTCACTACCATTTAGGTTTTTAAAAATCCCTGCCATTTTAAACCTGGTTTACATCTGTATGCTTTCACTAAATGAATGTTTTATTATTTTATAAGTGAGATAAAATTGTATATCGGATAATGTCTATTTTTTATCATTAACATTGTTTCCTAAACTTATAAAAGGTCTAAAGCTATTTTTTATTTTTGTCAATGCTGTTAACCTATATAGACCTATGTAATTACAGTCATCTTACTGACCTAAGGATCCTAAATTTCACTAACACATACATTTAAGGGATCAATATAATAATATATATTAACTTCTATGATGCTGGGATGTTATTACTGGCTTCCTTGTATGTTAAGTATATTTGTATTTCCCAAGTGTCTTTTTTTTTCAGTACTGGGGATTGAACCCAAGGGCATTCTACCTTTGAGCTACACCTCCAGCCCTATTTTTTTAATTCTTTATTTTTGAAACAGGGTCTCACTAAGTTGCAGAGGGCCTCACTAAGTAGCTGAGGCTGGCCTCGAACCTGCAATTCTCCTGTCTCAGCCTCCCAAGTACTGGGATTACAAGCATGCACCACCATGCCCAGATCCCAAGTATTTTCTAAAATTCAAAGCATCTGGTATTCTCTAAACAAAAGTTGGCAATAGTATTATCCTTTTTCAGGCTTATATTTGTGTTCTAATTGTATTGTGACTGACCCTCTTCTTTAAGCTAAGATAATTAAATGTTCCCCAATACTTGGCCTTCCAAAACATGCCACTCTGATGATTAAAAATTGGCCATTAATAATCTAGATAAAATACATTTATAAATAAGTCAAATTTAACTGAGGATTTATTTATACTGTCCAATATTTTCAAAACTATTATACAAACTGGATTTGTTTTGGTGGTAATAATTTTGTTTTGTATTTTCCTTATAAAACTTTGTAGTTGCTATCTGTGAACATTTTACAGAAGTACAGCTTCAAACAGAAGTCACCCGCAAGATACACAGGCTATATCCTGACTCCAGTCATTAAAAGAGGACTGGTGGAACTGACCTCTGGGTGTTCAACAATTGAGACTTGAGGATCAGGATATAAGGGGGCTAAGGAAAATCAGCCAATATTTTGACCCTTTCCCAATAGGATCCAAGGAATGACAGGACATCTCTAAGAGTTCCACAACTCTGCTAAGTCACCCGACCTCCCAATCAGGGGCATTGTTAAGACCCCAGAGACTAGGAACCACCAGTACACATTCTGTAAAATGGAGGGTCATTGGAGAGAGGAATGTCCCAATGCTTCAAGGGAAGCCATGTGGTCAGCAAGACCTTGAACCATCCTTGCAGATGGCAAAACTGGTAGAGAAAAAAATGAAAGGAGCCAAGAGGTTCCTCACAAAGTCCTTAAGAGTAACCCTCAGGAGCCCTGTCTAATGTTAATAGTAAGACAAAAAAATTTTTTTTAATTATTTTTGCCCAATACAGGGCTATCTACTTGGTTTTAAACACCCAGCAGAAAAGTATAGCCAGAGACAAGTATGCTATTATGGGGGTAAAATGAAAGAGCCAGCCATACTTATAGAACCATTGAAAGGACCCCACATTATTTAACTAGATATATTCTGACTCTGGTCCCCCTAATATTCTACTTTATGATCTACAATAATATTCTACTTGTAGGCTCACAGAAGAAACAGGATATGACACTGATGCACAGAATTCCTCTCTGAGTCTTTATCAAATGCTATGAAGTTAAACCTTTACCTCTTGAAGTTTTGCAGGTCTAGGATCATCTGACACCCCACAAAGGGGGGAAATTTCTATTTCTGGAATGTTCTCCTACTCCTGTTGTTTGGCCCTTTCTTTCTTAATCCTGTGATGAAATTGTATGTTCCAGATTACAATAATTCTTTGTTTAGCGGGTGGCAAGCAAGGATTCAAACCCATCTCAACAAGTGAGGCCACTTTCAATCTGTTTCTGTTAGATCAAGTAGAGTGAGACTTTTGGTTCCTGGCTAGGTAGGGCCAACACTCTTTGTCAGCCTGAAGCACCTACAGAATACAGATCTTTAACCCTCACTAACACATACATTTAAGGGATCAAAGTCTGGGGGTGGGAGATGAGGTAGGATAGAAGAAATAAAATAAATAGGTAGAAAATACAACTTTGTGTGTGTGTGTGTGTGTGTGTGTGTGTGTGTGTGTGTGTGGTGTGTGGTACTGCATTCTGTCACCGAGCTACTCCACCAGCCCTATTTCAGTCTTTTATTTTGAAACAGGGTCTCACTAAGTTGCAGAGGACCTCATTAAATTGCTGAGGCTGACCTTGAATCCGTGATCCCCCTGTTTCAGGCTCCCAAGTACTGGGATTACACGCATGCACCACCTCACCTGGCAAGAAAATATAACCTTAGTATCAAAACCTGGTGCTAAAGTTCCTTGTACCTTTACTCCCCAAAACAATTTTTCTCCCAGGCCTGTCCTTCCCAAATCCCCAGGAAATCTGTAAATCTTAAAGTTAATCACACACACACACACACACACACACACACACACACACATACACACACACACACACACACACACAAAACAAAACACAAAAAAACCCCTATAAACTGTTAACAAGACAGATACAATATTTTGAGAAACTTATAATTTAGGGGACTCTTGAGCTTATCTATTGATCAAATGATCAATAGATTTGGTAGGCCAGGCATGGTGGCGCATGCCTGGAATCCTAGTGCTTGGGAGGCTGAGATATGAGGATTACAGGTTCAAGGACAGCATCAGCCATATAGTGAGATTCTCAGTAACCTAGAGAGACCCTGTTTCAAAACAGAAAATCAAAAGGTCTAGGGGTGTGGCTTGGAGGTAGAATGCCCCTGGGTTCAATCCCTAGTACCCCCCCCCAAAAAAATAGATTCAGCAGATGACCAAACCACATAAACCAACTTGTGATTGATCACCAGACGGTTGTCCTCACATATCTTCCAATACCTACCTTTTACCAAGTTTCTTTTAAAACAAAGAGCTGTGACACCAAAATGATTCTTATGTGCCGCCCAAATGATTCCCTCACTCTGGGGATGGCCTGCACCCTTCCTTGAAAATGTCTACTTCTTGCTTTCCTAAAGAAGTCTCTACCCCTGCCTTTGACTGGCATCTGCTAAAATTCTTTTCCATCACACAAGCCAAGGACCCAGCCAATCCTTGGTTGCCTTCCCCTCTCTCCCACTGGGAACTGCTCCAGACCCTTCATGGCATCAACACTTCTCCCATGACAAAACCAGGGAGTGACAACACGGCGGCTGGTGTGTAGAGGCCCCCCACCCACCAAGAATCCCTGCGAGCCCTGGAGACTGAGAGGGAAGGAGTGTGAATCCCCACGGTGCAGCCTCCTGTTAGGACGGAGGCCGGGCCCAGACGCCTGAGTGCTAAGAGGGCAGGGACCTTTCCCCTCTCTGGCTCCCCAGCTCTGCACAGAGACCCCACACAGGGCCTCCACTGGAGCTCAGAACCTAGGAATCTAGTCCTTAGCAGAGGGCCTGGTGCCCACGAGGTGCTAATGAATAAACCCAAGGATGGAAGAAAAAGAAATCTGAGATTTTTTTTTTCTTTTCTTTCTGGAACTCCTTTGCAAAATCCTCCTTTTACGTGCCACAGGAAATGAAGTTGGATGGCTTCCTCCCCCCACCCCATTCTTGGTCTCTTAAATCCCAAGAAAACCACACAAGGAGTTCTGTGTTGGGCCTGGGCCCTGCCCCCCCCCCCAGGAGGGATGTTGGCTTAGGGCAGAGCCCTCCGCCTGGGCGTTGCCAGCAGTGGGGGTCGCACCAGCTTGTGCCCGGGGGCCTCTCGGTGCCCGTTCAGTAATACCCTCCTCACTCAGGACGTGACAACCAAAAGCACGTGCAGGCACCCCCGGGGTGCAGAAGTGATGAGGGCCCGGCTGCCCCACTGCCTCCCCATGTGCTAGAGAACAGAATCTGTGTATCCTGGAAGAGGGAGACCATTGCTGTCCGGCCTTGCCCTGAAGCTTCTAGTCACCTGGCAGGGGCTGAACTGCCTCGTGCTAGAGAGAGGGTTCCAGCTCTGGACGGAGGATTCACACAGACCAAGCTCCCTTCCCCTGGAAGATTCCACAATGTCCCGGGAGGGATGGCTCTTCTCTCCCCTGAAATGCAGCCACCCCTGGTCCCAAGATGACCACACTCCAGGTGACCATGATATACCAGCAGGATAGATTTCCCAGGACATGGGGAGCTGGGGTGCCCGTTCCCTCTCAGCCCCAATTCTGAATCTATAAGCAGGGCAGCAGCCACATAGGCCTCATAATTCCATGCTAGGAACTTTTCAATCTTCTTTTTTTTGCCCCTTGTCCTTAATGAGAAGCAGTATGAGCCCTACTTTTTTATTGTTGGTGGTGGTGGTACTTGGGATTGAACCCAGAGGCATTCAACCTCCAAGCTACGACCCCAGCCTGATTTTTATTTCTTATTTGGAAACAGGGTCTCGCTAGGTCGCTGAGAGCCTGGCTAAGTTGTCGAGGCTGGCTTTGAACCTGTGATCCTCCTGTCTCAGCCTCCCAAGTAACTGGGATTAGAAACGTGCACCATCTCGGCTGGCCTCAGCCCTACTTTAAACAAGAGGAAACGAGGCTCAGAGTGGTTAAGAAAGTTGCCACAGGTCACATAGCTTTGCGCATGAAAGACCTGGGATTCAGCCCTGGGTGTGTCCAAGCCCTCTCCAACACAGGGTCTGACACGCCCGCAGTCCTCTGATGATGGCCCCTACCTGGGTACTACCTGAGAGAACAGAGCCAGTGTCACAATGAGCTTCTGTCAATGGAAGCCCCGGGGAGAGACCTCAAACAGAGAGGGCTGGGGCGAGAGGAGGGAGGCCCTGTACCTACCAACAACGTCCCTGGCAGGAGGACAAGGCCTGTCTCAGAACCCAGGGCCAGCTGGGCAGCCTGTCCCCTGGAGTCGGCCACATGCCGGGAACGCCTGCGGGCTGCTCCCAGAGACAGGCGCCGGCATGTCAGCCTCCCCGGCCAAAACCGTGTTTATTCCCGGGCGAGGCCAGGCGGTTTCCAGGTGGAGGTCTGTGGAAACCCCACGCTTACACTTTTTCCTGGAACCGCCCTCAGAAACAGAGCCCCATTCAGAGACCTGCGTCGCAAGCAGCCTGCATCCTGGGCAGGGCGGAAAAGGGGATTCAGAGACTGAGTAAAACTTAGGGGCACAGAGACCAGGGCCTGGCAGAGCTGGACCTGCTTACCGTCCCACCTCCCTGCCATCCCAGCGGGATATGGCCGACACAGGCGCAGGAAGTAGACCTGGCATCAGGGCACCCCCAGTTTGCCTGGGGTCAGGGTGGGGGTCACCGGCCAGTGGAACACTGAATGGTAGCAAGAATACATGGGCATGGTGGTGCACGCTTGTAATCCCAGCATTTGGGAGGCTGAGACCGGAGGATATGGGTTCGCGGCCAGCTTCAGCTACCTAGTGAGGCACTCCGCAACTTAGTAAGATCTTGTTTCAAAATAAAGAATAAAAACTAGGGCTGGGGGTATAGCTCGGAGGTAGAACACCCCTGAGTTCAATCCCCAGTACTGCAAAAAAAAAAAAAAAAAAAGAATACATGACTCACATCACCAAGCTAGTGGGCAGCTGTCATAACGCACAGATTCTCAAAGTCCACGGTACTGATCTGTGATGTGTGTGTGTGTGTGTGTGTGTGTGTGTGTGTGTGTGTGTGTAGGGGGATGCCTGGACCAGTCTGGGGGCAGTGGTAGACTCAAGTACAACTGGGGGGCACTGAGTAAAACTTAGGGGCACTGAAATGCTCAGAGGATGCTGAGTAATTTTTTTTTTTTTTCTGAAAAGGAGACAGTAAGCCAGTAAGTTTGGGAATCTGTGGTTAAAGGAACAAAGAGAGCCAGGCATGGCCAAGCATGCTCGTAATTCTAGTACTTGGGAGGCTGAGACAGGAGGATCACAGGTTTGAGGCCAAACTCAGCAACTTAGCAAGACCTTCAGCAACTTAGCCAGACCCTGTTTCAAAATAAAACATAAAAAGGGCTGGAGGTGTAGCTGGGAGGTAGAATGCCCCTGGGTTAAATCTCTAATACCAAACACACATACACACATATGGAAAAAGGAGCAAGTCGAGTATGGTGGTACACACCTGTAATCCCAGTACTTAGGGAGGCTGAGACAGGATGACTGCAGGTTCAAGACCAGCCTTAGCAACTTGTGAAGCCTTCCACAACTTACTGAGACCCTGTTTCAAAATTTAAAAAAAAATGAAAAGGGCTGGAGGTGTAGCTGGGAGGTAGAATGCCCCTGGGTTCAAGTCCCTAGTACCACATATACATACAGAAAAAGGGAAGAGCAGTTAGCTTGGGCTCCCCACCACCACCTCCTTTTGCTCACCCTCCTGAGTGCTGGTTCTGCGGGCAGGACAGGCAGCAGACTGTCCCCCGAGAACTTGAGACGCAGCTCTGTGTGTCGGGGGCACCGGGCAAGAGGGCTGACGCCAGGCTTTCGGGCTCAGCCACTGGGTAACAGGTGGGTCCCTCTCTCTGAGGCAACAGGCACATGGGTGTAGAAATTAGGGGGGCTTGCCATGAGGGGTGCTGCCGAGGGAAGAGGGAAAGACCCCGGAGTTGGCCAAGATGCCTGGGCTCATCGTGGACATTCGGCAGGTGACAATGAATCTGCACGGTGATGGCCATTCAAGCCCTGGGCATGGAAGATGCTGCAGGGACTCACATCTAGGGGCGAGTGTCGGAAGAGGAGGTTCCAAAAGGGACCCAGGAAGAATTAGGGGGCAGAGGGATCCCCAGGAGATGAGAGTTCAGGAAGCCAAGAAGAAAGGAGAGGCGACTGCAGGGCAGGCCAGCTATGGGGGAGAAGGCGGGGACAGTAGAGTTTCCACTGGGCTTATGGACATGGAGATTGCAGGCGACCTGGACCCTGAATCTTGAAAGGAGGGGTGGGAAGGGGACGGCAGGTGGGCAAAGAGGGTGGGGGGGCACATGGAAGGGCGCCTTTAAGAGGCCCATGTGCAGGATATGGACAGAGGCTAGAGTCACGGGGAAGACCTGAGACGAGACCTAGCAGGCGTGTCCCCAAGGACCCAGCAGGCAGAGAGAGGCTGGCGGTGCAGTGAGCGGGCACCCGAGCCGGTGAGGGCTGGGTCCACAGGAGATGGGGGCGGGGGGCTTGCCAAAGCTGGGATGGAGGAGGCTGCATTTGAGGGGTTCTCTACGTTCTCCTACCTGAGTCAGCCCAGCATCGCCTCCAGGGAGGGCTTCCCCGTGACCGATCCCCCACACACCTCCACGCACGTGTGGACACTGAGGGTCCCTTTGGGCTTCTTACTAACTGAGCACAAGCCATGCACACTGGTATCATCATCCCTCTGGGACATAGTAGTTGCTCAAAATGCTTGCTGAGTGACTGACAGACCAGTTGTCTTTTCTCTCAACCTGCACCCCCCGCTACTGGGGGTCCACCCAGCCTGAGAAAGCTGATGCCCCCCACTTCCCTACCAACCCAAGCGAGACCACAGAAAACCGTGCAGTCGGCTTTTTCCTTCCTGTGCTTTAAAGAAAACAAGGGGAGAAAAAAAAAATCCGCTCAGACCAAACAAAGTGCAATGGCTTTATTGGAGCGCTGATGAGGTCCGATTAGCAGAGATAGGTCTGTTGGTTTTGCTTCGCAAACATCCTATTTATTTGCGGGGCGCTTGGTGGGGCACGGCAAGCTTGTTTCTTATTATTACTCTGCTTCACGCCTCGGCTAACACGGCAGACCAGCAACAGAGGCTCGCGGTCAGAGGCAGCAGCGGGGGAGTCCAGGAAGCTGGGGTGTGGTACCTCTCTCCCCGGAGGACCAGGAGCAGCCTACTGAACCCCCCTTCTAGGGTGGGGTAGGGAAGCCACTTAGAGGTGAGGGACTGGGTTATAAAAGCTGGAGCGGCGGGGGTGGGGGGGAGCTGGGCGTGGTGGTGCACGCTTGTAATCCCAGTGCTTGGGAGGCTGAGCTAGGAGGATCACAGGTTTGAGGACAGCCTCAGCAAGTAGTGAGACTCTCATCAACCTAGGGAGACCCTGTTTCTGAATAAGAAATAAAATCGGGCTGGGGGTGTAGCTTGAAGGTTGAATGCCTCTGGGTTCAATCCCCAGTGTCTCTCTCTCTCTCTCTCTCTCTCTCTCTCTCTCTCTCTCTCTCTCTCTCTCACACACACACACACACACACACACACACACACACAGCTGGGGTGTGGGGGAGTTTAAGAGAAATAGGAAAATAGCAACGGATCCGCCCGGCGTGGTCCTCTGCTCCGCAGGATGCATCTGCTCTGACCCTCCCAGGCCCACGCGTGCAGGGTTCTAGGTTCCTCCCTGCGGAGGGGCTTCAGGGAGGAGCTAGTACAAGTTGAGCCAGGTGGCTGATAAACAGGGAAACTAGGTTTCTTACCTGGGTTTGGCTCACTCCGGAGCCTGGTTTCTGCTAGAAAATCACTATAGACTCCCTCTTTGGAGAATCCACTTCTGTGTATGAAGGGGGAACAGAAAAAAAAAAAAAAGAGGAGTAGCTCTGTTAGTAATGGAAACCGCCGTTCTTCACTGTGGAAGCACCTGGGCTGAGGGTCCCAGGAGGCGCTGGGGGAAGACCAGGCATGGAAGGATCTGGACCATGTGGAACAGAGCAGCGAGGACCACAGGTCGGGCCCAGGGCATGGTTCCAGGCTGCGGAGATGGAAAGGCCTGGGAATGGTCAGTAGTCAAAGTGTCTTGAGGGTCTCCAACACTCATGACTCTGGACTCGACCTTGGGGCCAGACAGGTGAGGGGCACGGTCTCCTCCTACCTCACCACCCAATGCCTTTCCCAGGGGTGACTTCTTTGTCCCACATTCTCCCTGGGAAGAGGTAAATGCTGTGTCAGCTGCCAAACAGGGGGACACGCACTCCCTTAACTATCACCTGGCCCGTGTGTAGGGCAGAGGCACATTTATTCATTTATTCACTCAACAAACTTGTATTTGTTCAACACCTACCAAGTCTCAGACGCTGTTCTGGGCATTTGGAATCCACTAGTGAATCACAGAGATGGCTGTCACCGCCTTTGGGGAGCTTAGTTGCTCTTGGGAGTGACAATCTGGCACAGGAGTGGACAATCGGCGACAGGCTTGATAAACAGGCAAATGGTCTCATGTCGTAGAAAGCAGTGTGTGTTGTGCATAAAGAGAAATGTCGGGCGGAGTAAGGGGTCTGGGTATGGGTCTGAGTAGCAGGTGCTGGGCAGAGGCTGCCAGATTATAGTGAGATATAAAATATCCCCTCAGAGCTCATTTATTAATATCCAGGGTTGGTATAGTGGAGTCATGAGGGCTGTGATCCCAGCAGTGAATAAATCCACTGTAATGGATTACCTAGGTGGTATCCAGTAGGATGGTAGGGTGTAGCTGGAGGTGGGTCCCTGGGTGCGGCCTTGAAGATTATATGCGGTTCCTCCTCCCCCTGCTCACTCTCTTGCTCCCGGCCTCCAGGATGTGAGGAGTACAGCCCATGAGCTCTCCCTCTCTCTGCCTCCCGCCGCCATGCCTGAGATCCCTGGTCCCCGGCCTCACTGAACTGAACTCGAAACTATAAGAAAATAAATTTGCTCTCCTCTAAGTTAGGTGGTCAGTCTTTAGATTATAGCTGCAAGAATGTGGATGGATACATCTTGGCTCTTTCTGGACCTCCCTCTGGGCAGGATGACCACCTGGCAAGACCCAACCCTCCCTGTCACCTAACACTTTCCAAAGAAGACCATGATAAGGCTGCCATCATGGAGACAGCCCTCCAAGGAGGCCAGGCCAAGGTGTAGCGAGGTGGGGTGGCCCTGGGCTCTTCCCTCCCGCACACCTGGGACCCTGGGTCAGGTACCTGGGAGGGACCCAGCCACAGTCCCGGCTGGGGATGTACTCCCTCCCCCCAGTCCTTCATTCACACATCGTCAGTAAAGAAACACAAGAATTGTCACCAGGGCGCGAGTTGGAGACGTGGCTCTATCATGACCTGACCAGTCAAGAGACATTATGTGAGTTATTGGAGGTCCCCCAGCCTCAGTTTCCACATTTGCTAACCTCCTCGCATGGGGGCTATCAGGAGTGGTGCTGGAAAGAGCCCACAGGATTTATAGTAGTTAGGGTTCAGTTAAGGGGGCCCTCAATCCCCACTTTGGCTCTGAGGATCTGCCCCCTCCACACTCCTCCCATCAGGACCTGGGTCCTTGCTATCTTTGGAGGGGGACAGTCCAGCTTGGCCTCTGCCCTTTCTCCTGCCCTTGGGGAGGAGAGATGCCACCAGGGGTCAGGGACCGATGGGACTGTCTCCTAGCTTTGGGCTCAGACAGGGATGTGGGCTGGACCTGCTTGGGGAGGAGGGAGGAACGGACTCCAGCGTAGGCTGCCGGTCACAGAGAGTTTACAGTACTGCAGACCCCTCCCCCATCCCAGGAGAGAGCCCACGCTACCCATCAGCCACCAGGGAAGTCTCCCCACAGTGGAGTTGTGAATTAAACATGCAGCCTAATGAGTTGACTTTATTAGTTTGCAAACGCATCGAGAAGTCGTTATCAAAATAAACATCAATTCCTTTCACCCTTGCCGCAGCCTCTTCAAGCAGGGGAAGATAAATACAGATACTCAGCGGCCTCAAGCTGTGACCCAGCTGCAAGGGGCCCGAGGCAGCCCCGCAGCCCACCTCCAGGGACCCCATGACCCTGGAGTTGTGGATGGAACAAGAGCCAGCGGCCGGGCTGCTGCTGCCCACGACAACGCCATGGTGACCATGCTCGGGTCCAGACCACCCTGGCTCAGGCTCCTCACCCCAGCCTGACCCTCTCGGGGTGTGGGAGAGTGGACCAAAGGAGGGCCAGACACAATAACAACAACAAAACAGCAGCAGCAGCAGCATGCTGGGTGCTTCTTAGGTGCCAGCTCTGTGCTGTGTTCTTTGATCACCCACCGAGGATATGGGCAGGGGAAATCAGCCCACTTTACAGAGTTAGACACTGAGGCCTGCCCAAGCTCCTGCTGGGCAGCAGGAGAATGAAGGAGAGGTCAGAGAGATTTAGTTACTGGGGTAGGAGAGAGGGCTGTCTCCTGCAGCGTTGAGCAGAAGGCCAGAGACTCTGGGAAAGATCTCCATAATCCTGTGGCTGGTCAGGGGCAGAGGCAGGAGTCCTGGCTCCTAGCTGCTTCCAATGAACCGCTGCACCCTTCTCTCCCTGCAGTTCCCCCTCCCTGCCCCTCCTCCAGGTCCCCTGCCCTAGGCCCCTAGGGAGAGACCGTTCCAGGCTGGCAGAATTAGCCAGGAAGCCGGCTGGACAGGGACCGTATTGTCATGCTCTGCAGTCCCTGCTGTCTTTGGAAAGGATGCTCTAATCCCATTTCATCCGCTTTCCAGGGCTGTCAGCTGTTTGCAGGCATGTGGGAGGCAGGTTTCTGAAATCGGAGCCATTGTCCCCCCCGCCCCCCCACAAGCCACCACTGCCGCATGTGCTCACCCATCCGTCCTGGACCCCTCTGTTGGCCCCCAGTCCCCGCCCAGTGGCATCTTGCACCCGTCCCCCAGCTGCCCCACCTTCCCTTCTATTTTGGGCCTCAGCTGGGCAGGGAAGCATGCATTAGCCAAGCCCCCAGTGAGAAGGAGAAAGGGGGGAGGGAGGGAGGGAGATCTTTTGGATTCCATAGGGAAAGAATTAACCAAGTCCCAGCTCCTTTCTGCAAGAGAGGGTAGAGAGAAGAGGATCTTTCAGAAATCGAGGGACCTGTATTTCCTAATTAAATTCATCCTTCATAGTGAGGCCAGAGAGAAGGCAGGAAGGAAGGAAGGAAGGAAGGAAGGAAGGAAGGAAGGAAGGAAGGAAGGAAGGAAGGAAGGAACCCCCTGCTCCCACCCCTTTGGTACACAGAAGCTAAAGCCCAGCTTTTCCAGGCTGGCCCACTCAGGCTCCACATGGGCCTTCTCTCCCCGTCCCTCCTCCTGTCATCTCTGTTCCACTGTTTTTAGTGTCCCCAGCGTGCCTCAGCCCTTCCAGCCTCTCGGCCTCTGCTCTGGCCATGTGTGCAGCCTGAAGGGCCTCCCTGCCTCCCCCCCCCTAGACCTGGTCTGCCCTGCGTAGCAGGCGTGGTCCAGGGATGGACCAAGTGCCAGCCTCCATTTTCCTAAAAAGGACTCTGACACATCTCTCCTAGCACTGGATTCGAATGCTCTGCTAAATTTACCTGGTTATAGTTCATCTCCCTTTAGACGAGATTGGGTCTAGGCTGGACTGGAGGTCGGCATGGCAAACACACTACCAAAGCATCTTTGAAAGACAGCTCCTAGATTGTGGTGCTCATCGTGACTAGCACGGAGTAAGTGCTCGCCGAGGACTAGCGCTTCTGTTATCGTTATTATTCTTGCTCTCGTTTTTATACCCAGCCCTTTTAGCCACGCCGGCATACAATGAGCACACACGTGGTGTTGGCACGGTTGCCTCAGAGTGTGGGGTTATATTATGCAGTTTCAGAGAGACACAACAGGGGGATAGCCTTAGACATTAGTGTCACAGCCCCTCTGTGGCTGGTGATGAATCTGAGGCTCCAGAGGTAAAGGACAGCAGCCCCTTTATCCACGATTTCACTTCCTGTAGTCTCAGTTACAGCCTGAAAATGTTACATGGAAAATCCCAGGAACACACAATTCATAAGTATAAAATAACTTTTATTATAGCTTAGGGTTATAATTGTTCTACTTTATTACTAGTTATTGTTGTTATTCTCCTCCTTTGCTTAATTGATAAATTCAACTTTACCATGGGTGTGTACCTATAGGAAAAACCATATATACGTGGGGTTTGGTACCACCCCTGGTTTCAGGCCTCCACTGGGGGTCTTCAGACATATCTTTTGATCATAAAGGAGATGATTATAACTTATCTGAACCCCCCCCCCCAAGTCGGTCCCCAGCAGAGCTGAGCCTGCACCCAGGCCCCCTGATGTTCCAATACCTGGTACTTCCCACTGCCCTCTGACCTGTCCTACAGGGGACCAGATGCTCCTGGAGAACAGAGCTAGTTTTTATAGGATTCTCGTGCAGTCTGGCTCTTTGCAAAGCACTCAGAGGAGATCTGTGTTCAGACCAGTGTGCTGCATCCCTACTTCTCCCCCAAAAGGAGGACCCCCAGCCATTCTCCTGTCTCCATCTCCAGTCCGAGTTCTATCCACCAAGTATGATCCCAGAGCCTAATGCAAGTTGCTGTGGGGTTTGGTCTGGAATAAACTTCCCGACTGGGTGATGCCAGGGGTAGTGCACAAGCTGGTCCTACAGCCATTTAAGATCATGTCTGCCACCCGCGCTCATGAGAAATAAGTAACACACACAAATATCCTTGAACTAAAAAAAAAACCACACACACATACACATGCCAACGCACATATACATGTATGCTCACATGCACACACTCATATGCATGCACACACACAGGCATGCACACACACTCGCTCACGTATGCAGATACAAATACATACGCACAAACATATATGTAAAAAGACAGAGCCCAGCTTTCCCACACGGGCCCATTCCACCTCCCTGTGAGAGGCCTCCATTTGACCCATTCGGCACACGTGTAGATCAAATACACACTACATATAGATGTACACAGACAAATGCACACACATTCACACATATGTGTATATGCACAGACATACACACGCGTGCCCGCACACACACGTCTTCCCTTTGCACCTGAGCTGGTCCACCTGCACAAAGCAGACACACCACCCCGCTTCTGGAATTGGTCCCTCGCCTTTCCCGGAACACCATGAAGGGACAGAAAAGCAAGCCACTTGCATGTTGTCCTGCAGGCTGACGGGGCGCTGTAAACCCTGTACTAAGTTACTCACTCCCCTCCTCCCCTGAGCTGGGCAAACTTCTACCCCTGCTGCCCCCTGCAGCCCCAGGCCAGAGTCCCAGCACGCTGCAAGCTCAGAGGAGAGGCAGGCAATGGTGACCCAGCCCTGGAGGGCTTCTGCCTACAAAGCTGCGCCCCCAGCAGGTTTGCTTGGTGTGTTGGTTTGGTTTGGTTTAGCTCCATTCAGTTTGTTCTCCTGCTGAGTTACCATGTGGCAGGTCCTTTTTGTGGGGTGATGGAGTTTCAGTCCTGGATGTTTGGAGCTGGGAGAAATCAAGAAGGATGGCAAGAAACGAGTACAGCTAGAGTTTGCAGAGAAGCGTGAGCCGCTTTCCTCCCTGGCGCTGCCCTTAGCGAGGTATCCAGGAGCTGGGGTGTCAGTGCTCAGCAGAGCTGGATGGGACACTGGGGAAGGATCGGTATTTGGGGGGAGAAGAGGGACAGCTGAGCAGGGAGAGGGAGGGGGGCTGAGCGCAGAGGCAGTTCTCCCGGGAAGCTGGCGAGGAAGGAAAAGCGAGAGGAGTTGAGGGAGGATTTTCACACACCCACACACGCATGCACACATGCACGTGTGTTGCTGGATGCAGGAGCGGAGGGAGGAATGAATGGCCTCAGCTGTGAGCTCCCCGTGGGCCTCGGTGGGCAGGATGGCTGGCCTCGTGCCCAGCAAGGAGGGGAGCGGGCTCAGGGGGGCGGATTTCAGTGGCAGCAGCCAGCAGCTAGGTCACCTTCCTGATTCTAAACCTGGGAGCACCAAGAGCTGTTCTTGGGGGAGTATCTGCCATGCACCTCTTGGAACATTTGAGGGACATGGAACCGACCTTCTTTTTCCAGGATGGCCTGCACACAGTCTTGGTCTACGGCAAGGGGCATGACCTCAGAGACCCCTGGGGTCCCTTCTGGTTCCTGGCTCTGATTTTTTTTTTTTTTTTTTTTTTTTGCAGTACTGGGGATTGAACCCACGGGCGTTCTACCTCCGAGCTACACCCCCAGTCCTATTTTATACTTTATTTTGAAACAGGATCTCACTAAGTGTGGAGGGCCTCACTAAGTAGCTGAGGCTGGCTGTGAACCCAGCCTCCCCTCTCAGCCTCCCAAGTACGGGGATTACAGGTATGCTCCCCCACACCCCACTGGCTAATATAATCTTGAACTCCTGACAATATGAAAAGGAAGCTGCAGGTGGCCCTGCCTGTGGACTCCCCTCCCTGGCTGTAGAGGGCTCTCCCCGACCAGCATACCCAGTCTCAAGTCTCCAGGGGCCAGGAGCTCTTGGTAGTGGTGCAGAGGCAGTGTATTTGCTATTTTTGTCTTCCTGGTTCTCCTGAATGATTTACCGCCCCCACCCCCACCAACACAACTCCCTCTCCTGGTGAATTAACCGGCTCTCCTGAAATCATAAATAATTAGTGAGCTCGTCCCTGGTGCCACTTAACAGTGTGTGTTTTCAAAGCACTTTATGCCCATTAACCAAAGAATTCTTGATCCACCTCCAGGAGAAAAGGACAGTAACCACAGGGAGCCTGAAACGACTTTTGGAAGTCATCGTGTCCATCCCTCTGCCTCTGGATATGGTGAACTCGAATCATACCTAACCGACCAACAGCCCTGTTGTGAGAAAACTTCAAGATCTCAATGCCTTACACCAAGCAGAACAAAGAAAAATGAGCCATAAACGTGACATGTTGTTCCCTGATGAGTTAAACACTAGCCAAGAAGCCCAGGGGGTCCCGCAGGGTGCACGCTAGGGCAGGAAAGACAGATGCTGAATGTCACCCAAGGTGGCAGGAGAGAGCTGGAACCAATACGTAAGCCACCTCACCTGTGAGTAGGCAAAGGGTAATTTGCTAAGCAAAACCCACTCATTAGCGTGTAAATGTCACAGTTCTGGTACTTAGGGGTGTCCCTCTCAATAAGCTCTCCTGCCTTTGCTGCAGCCACATTGCAAGTTTTGCTTCTGGCTCGGGGCACAAATGGCCATCCCTGCCAACTTGCCTCTCACCACGGGAAAGGAAAGCTTGATGTGTCTGTTGACTCCTTTCCAGTCCCCAGAAAAGACCCTCCCGGGCGGCAGCAGGGAGCCAAGCCTTGGAGCCAGATATCGTTGGAGAGGCACTGCTCCTTTGTCCCTTAGAGTCACCACCTCTTAAGGACTCAGTGAGGAACTCTTGAAAACCTACCGGTATGGCCAGGACAGGGCTGAGAAATGAGAGAAACATAGTGGTAGACCTTCTCCATTTCTGCCTGGTGAGTGGAAGGGTGGACCTCTCTGGCATTTACAGTTGGCTTAGTTCCCCATGACAGAGGAGGACCCTGGAGCAAGGGTCATACCAGAAGTCTTCTACTGGTACAGGGAGATCTTGTAACTCTCCTCACTCACTCCTGCTGTGCTCACTGAGAGCCACTAAGGCAATTGTGGGCAAAGGGGGAAAGAGGGAGGGAGGGGCTGCTGTTGATACTGCTGAGCACAGTCTAGGAGAGTACCTCCCCCCCAGCTAACAGCTACAAATTCTGGCCACAACGCAACTCTCCGAAAGCACTGGAGGGTGAACCAAAGTGGGCAGATTCTGGAGTGGACCTGCTGCTCGGAAGAAATGATGGCACATTGCGAATTTCCTGGCTTTTGTGGCTTTTAACTTGAAGGCACGATGGCATTAGACAGCTAGACTGCCAACAAAGCAAAGCTGCAGGAGTTTAAACAGCATGGGACCAGTGCTTGGGAGGCTGAGACAGGAGGATCGTACATTTCAGGCTAGCCTCAGCAACTTAGTGAAGCCCTCTGCAATTTTGCAAAACTCTGTTTCAAAGGAAAAAAAGAAAAAGGGCTAAGGATGTAGCTTGGAGATAGAATGCCCATGAATTAAATCCCCAGTACCAAAACAAACAAACAATCAACAAAAAACCCAAAACAGTGTGGGCATAAAAACAGACACAGAGAACAAGGGGGTCCAGAAATAAGCTTATACAACTACAGCCAACTGATTTTTGACAAGGTTGATAAGAACCTCAATGGAGAAAAATGGTCTCTTCAACAAATGGTACTTGGATAACTGGAAATGCATATGCAAAAGAATGAAGCTGAACCCCTACCTCACACCATACACAAAACGTTAACTCAAAATGGGTCAATATATTCAAAAGCTGAACCAGAAAACTCTTAGAATAAAGCATAGAGTTAAATCTAGATGACTTTGGATTTAGCAATAGATTCTTGATATGATGATGAAAGAAAAAAGTAAAAAAAATAAAAAATAGTGAACTTGGACCTGACCAAAAATAAAACTTTCCTGCATCAAAAGGCATTATCAAGAATGTGGAAAAACAATCCACAGAATGGGAGGAAATATTTTCAAATCATGTGTCTGACAAGAGTCTAGGATCCAGGATATGTAAAGAATTCAACAATGACAACAGCATGATTTTAAAATGGGCAAAGGACTTGAATAGAGATTTCGCCAGAGAAGATACACAAGTGACCAACAAGTACATGAAGAGACGGTCAATGCTATTAGTAAATACGGAAATACAAATCAAAACCACAATGAGATAGCACGTCATGCCTACCAGGATAGCTATAATTAAACAAATGGAAAACAATAAGTGAAGGCATGAAGAAACAGCACCTTTATATCTTGCTGGTGAGATGTAATGCCATAATTGTTCAGTACCTGCAGAAAACAGTTTGTTGGGTCCTCCAAAAGCTAACCATAGAATTACCATATGACACAGCAATTCCACTCCCAGGTATTGAAAGAACTGCACACAAGCTGGGCATGGTGGTGCATGCTTCTAATCCTAGTACTTGGGAGGCTGAGACAGGAGGATTGAAAGTTGGAGGGCAACTTCCCAAGACTGTTTCAAAATTTTAAAAAAAAAGGGGGGGCTGAGAGTGTTGCTTGGAGGTCAAATGCCGCTTGGGTTCAATCCCTAGTACCAAAAACCAAAACAAAGAAAGCTATGTCTAAACACATGATAGTCAAACTTTTTTTTTTTTTTTTTTTTTTTTTTTGCGGTACTGGGGATTGAACTCAGGGGCATTCTACCTCCGAGCTATACCCCCAGCCCTATTTTTTATTCTTTATTTTGAAACAAGGTCTCACTAAGTTGCGGAGTGCCTCACTAGGTAGCTGAGGCTGGCCGTGAACCTAGATCCTCCTGTCTCAGCCTCCCAAATGTTGGGATTACAAGCATGCGCCACCACGCCCGGCCATTCTGTGTGTCTCAACAGGGGAAACAAGGAGGAAGGACTTGGTACAGATCCAGAAACCCATCCAGGTGGACTCCAGAGGGACCACCATGCCCCATCCCTACCAGCAGGGGGTGCTGTGTCCCACATTCCCAAGCTCCTCCCAGACTCATCCCTGTTCCACCACAGGCCAAAGTACTTCCCTCCTTGTTGAGCAAAGAAGTCCACAGAAGGGGGAGACATGTCCTTTTATCCCCAGATTACCAGAAAGTCAGCAACACACTGGAAACGGGACCCCAGCCCGCTCGACCCACAACTTGACCCTCTGGATTCCTCTGGACGCTGGAGTTGATTTCATGTCCGAGACACGTTTTCTTAGCTCAGGGAGGAAGTGTCACTTCTCCATCTTTTCTCTCTTCTTTAGAGTTGGGCATCTGAGCAGGGAGGGGGACTGCTGCCGAGATGGAAGCCCACCCACGGCCTCACCTGGGGGCGGAGTGAGCTGCTGAGGAGAGCTGGCCCTTTCCTGCCCGGCCTAGCTCCTTCCCTGCGGCCTCTGGAGTCCTCTCGTGTGCCGAGGGCCCCACAGAGGCCTTCCAGATCTAGGGCAACCCGACCCAAGAGCGATGCTCAGGGGGAAGTTCCCTGCCTGCATGCACAGGATTGCAGTTGATTCTCCTCCTCAGCCCTGAACTCCAAAGTCCTCCTCTGGCCCCTTCTTTGCCATTCCCAAGAAAGAAGGCAGAGGCCGGGCCTCCATCTCACCCATCCTGGTCCTGATGAGGCCTTCAGCCTTGCTGTACCCTATGTCCAGGTACCTTCCTGAGCCTGCAAACCTACATCCCAATAACCGTGCATCTTTTTCTAGTACTGGGGATTGAATCAGGGGTGCTCTCCACCTCTGAGCTACACCTCCAGCCTTCTTTTATTTTCTTTTATTTTTATTTTGAAACGGGGTCTCGCCAAGTTGCTGAGGCTGGCCTTGAATGTGGAATCCTCCTGTCCCGGCCTCCCGAGTACTGGGATTACAGGTGTGTGCCACCACACTTGACTTCAACAACCATGGATCTTCATGTTCCCAATTCATATGCCCCACCTTCCTCCAGCCCTCCTGGATGGCCCAGCAGGGAGGCAGCTCTTCCCCCATTGGAACACTGCTTCCCGTTTGATCTTGACTTACTCGACAAATATTTATGTAATGCTAAGTACATGCTGGAAACTCCACTAAGAGCTTTCACAAATAATCGATTTAATACAACTACCTCACAGAGTGAGTACTATCATCCCCGATGTACGAGAGAGACACTGAGGCTCAGAGAGGTTCAGTCACAGGCCCGAGGCCACACAGGCAGTCTGGCTGCAGGGTCCTCTCTCCACCCGCCACACCCGGGCGGTTCTCCGCTCCCCTAGAAAGTGCACCAGGCCTCACCAATTGGTTTAGTGGGGAAAGAGGGAATTCCAGTTTCCTGCCCAGGACCCTGATGGGGTAGAAAGAGGAAGCAGAAGGTGAATCGGGGAAATAATTCTTTGGTTTTTTGTAATGGGGATTGAACCCAGGGGCATTCTACCTTTGAGCTACACCCCAGCCATTTCATGAGGATTCTACCTTTGAGCACACCCCTAGCCGTTTCTATTTTTTATTTCGAAACAGGGTCTCCCTAGGTTGCCGAGAGTCTCACTAGATTGCCGAGGCTGGCCTCCAACCTGCGATCCTCCCGTCTCAATCTCCCAGGTGCTGGGATTACAGGCATGCGCCACCGATTCATTCAATTTCCTAATCAATTCTCTGCTTTGCACAGGCAGGGAGCGCTGAGCCTGGCTTGGCTGCCCCTGGGTGGCCTGACCTCCCCCCACCCCGGGCTCAACTCCGCTACAGCCCAGGGGCCCCAGACCCCAGACTCACTCAGCTGCCGCCCACGTGGGGTCCAGGCCGGATGTTTAACGGAGCCAGGCGGCAGGGAATTGCCCTTCCATAAGTGATGCGTTCCCACTGAGCTTGCCTGCACCAGCCCCCTGGAGAATTTTTGGTTTTGTTTATTTAGAGGGTGATTCCTTTTCATGTTCTCCTTCCTGTATCAAAGGCAGCACTGCAGACAGGCCGTTAACAAAGCGGGGCCTCTGGGCTGTTTTTCCAGGAGGAGGACCAGACGGGGACTGCTCAGGCTCTGGGCCGCAGGCTCCCTTCCCGGGCCCCTTGCTGCTGGCTAAGGCGCAGGGCAGGGAACCGGGACTCAAAATAGACCAGGCAACCAATGGATTCTCCATAAGTACAAGGTGAAAGTGCCAAAGTTGATGCAACCGATCGCTGGTATGTGAGGAGGTCTCTACCCTCCTAAAATAGCAGTAGCAGCAGCGGCAGTACTGCCCGGGCCGCTGGAGGAACAGGTGCGTGTAAGAGCCCTGAAGGAAGCCGGCGCAGCTGGAATGATGGAGGTAGCGGTGCTGCTATTTAAAGGAAGGTGTGTTTGCTGAGTGCCTAGGACGTGCCTGGGACCAAAAGAGACTCTGCTTACTTAGCCTTGCTGGATTTTCCTACACTCCCTCAAAGAATTGGCCAGAGCCAGGCACTGTGGCACATGCCTGTAATCCCAGCACTTGGGAGATTGAGACAGGAGGATCACAGGTTTGAGTCCAGCCTAGGCAATCTAGTGAGGCTCTCAGCAACCTGGGGAGACCTTTTTCGAAATAAAAAATAGAAACGGCTAGGGGTGTACTCAAAGGTAGAATCCTCATTTAAAAAAAAAAAAAAATGAAAGGAAGCCGGGCGTGGTGGTGCGGGCTTGTAATCCCAGCATTCGGGACGCTGAGACCGGAGGATCCGGGTTCAAGGCCAGCCTCAGCTACCTAGTGAGGCACTCCAAAACTTAGCGAGACCCGGTTTCAAAATAAAGAATAAAAAAATAGGGCTGGAGGTGTAGCTTGGAGGTAGAATGCCCCTGAGTTCAATTCCCAGTACCGCAAAAAAAAAAAAAAAAAAAAAAAAGAAAGAAAGAAAGGAAAAAGGAAGGAACGGAGGAAGGAAGGAAGGGCCAATCAACAGGGAAGGAGGAACCTGGATACAAAGGAATTTACATTTTCTGAGTGCTATAGTTTGGATATTGAATGGTCCCCAAAGACCCACGTGGTAAAGGACTGGTCCCCAGAATGGCATTACTGGGAGGTGGCGGAATCTTTAAGAGGTAGGACCTGGTGGGAGGACTTTAGGTCTTTGGGGGCGTGGCCTGGAGGGCATTGTGGGACCCCAGTCTCTTCCCTTTGTTTTTATTCCTTGGCTACGACGCGAGCACTTCTGCTCTGCCACACACCCTGCCATAATGTGCTGTCTGACCACAGGCCCAAAAGAAACAGGGCCAACTGGTCACCGACTGAAAGCTCCAAACTGTGAGCCAAGACAAACCCTTCCTCTTTATAAGCAGATTATCTCAGGCACTTGTTATAGTAACAGAAAGCTGACTGATTAACACCCTAAGCACTGTGTATCTGTCCAGCTTCACAGATGAGGGAACAGAGGCTGGGAGACCGTCAGTGTCTTGCCGAGGCCCCACAGCTGACGAGCAGCAGGCCAGGATTCCTGGTTCAAAGGCTGTGGGGTGTGTACACAGCCTCTCACAGGGTGAGGAGCCAGAGGCAGACAGCACGGCGCATACCAGACAGGACTGGACAGGAAGGAGCTCAGACACAGAATTCCAAGTCCTGCCTCTCCACTCCCCGGCCTCCTGGACAGAACCAGAGAGCTTCGTGGAGAAGTTTCTCGGCTTGCTGACCACTCTTAGGACTTTCCTGTCTTACCCTTGGGGTCTGGGACCAGAGGGGCCCCTTGCCTATCAGTCCCAGGAGACCAATCAGGAGAAGTCTCCCTTGCTTTATAGAGCAGAAACTGAGGGCCTGGCGAAGGGAGGGGAATCCTACACATCTCACCAGTGAACTGGGCGGGCTTCCTGGGGGGTGAGACTGAGCCCTTGGTTTAAAGCTCCCTCATCCCCATCTTGAAATTCTTAACAATTAGTTTTTTAACGAGGGGCCCACCATTTCATTTTGCTCCAGGCCCTGGGAATGGTGTCACAGTCCTGCCAGCGGGTCAGAGGCACACTCGCTGGGGCTGGACCCTCTCTCCCAATGGCGCCAGGTGAGGGCTGGGCTAGACAGGCTACGACCACAGGGCAGGCTGGTGCAAGCCCACATGCCCACTGGGGCCAGATCCCCAGGGTGGGCACACAGATGGCAAGGAGTGAGGAAGGGCCTTCTGAGGACTGAGAGAGGGACAGCCCAGAGCAGTGCCTAAGCAAGCCCGAGGACGGCTCCCTGCCCTCCCTGGTCTACTGTGACAATCTCACCAGCTGGCCAGGGCTGGGGGCGGGGGAGCCGAGGGGACCAGCTGCCTTAAGTGGGGGCCTCTCGAAGGAAACCTCCACCCAACCCAACACCCAGGCCCCCAGGGCAGGGCGGAGGGGGCTCAGCTGTGACACCCTGTCCCCAGAGCTTCGCTTCCCTTTTGGAACCGGCCAAAGAGGGCGGAAAAAGCCGAGTCAATTTGATTCGGGAGCTCTGGCCTGGCCCAGAAGCCCCAGCACAGAGGGGAGCCCCCCCCCAAAGTCTCCCTCACCCCCATCAGTTTCTCAGGACCCCAAGCCAGGCATTTATTCCTCTGGGCCACTCTTCCCCGAAGACAGGTGCTGGCATCGGGCAGGGCGGAGGAAAGAATGTGGAGCCTGCGGCGGGGTGGGACAGGCCCGGAAAACTCCAGGAGATGGTGTGGGGGAGGGGAGGGCTCACTGGGTCCTGGGACAAAAGGGGGACCAGTCCCCGGGGCGGCCTGCTCCCACAGCACCTCTGATTGGTCCATATATTTGGAAACACTGTGTTACCACTGGGGACAGAGGACCAGTGCTGTCTGTCTCGGGCCTCTTAACCCTGTGGCCCCCTCTGCAGTTTGGCCTGGCCGAGCTGGGTGCTGGCTGGGGTGCAGGATCCAGGGGGATCTCAGAGATGTGGAACACTGGGGAACCCAGCATCCTACATTTTGGGGGGGGGGGGTCCTGGGATTGAACTAAGGGGCGTTCTACCTCTGAGCTATACCCTACCCCCAGCCCTATTTTATTTTTTAATTTTTTTGTAGTACTGGGGATTGAACCCAGGAGCATTCTACCTCCAAGTTACACCCCCAGCCCTATTTTTTTTATTCTTTATTTTGAAACCGAGTCTCACTAAGTTGTGGAGGGCCTCACTAAGTAGCTGAGGCTGGTTGAGAACCCAGATCCTCTGGTCTCAGCCTCCCAAGTACTGGGATTACAAGCCTGTGCCACCACACCCCGGCTCTAGTTTTTATTTTGAAACAGGGTCTCACTAAGTTGCTGAGGGTCTCACTAAGTTGTTGAGGCCTGCTAGCCAAGCCGAGATCCTCCTGTCTCGGCTGCTCGAGTACTGGGATTACAAGCATGCGCCACCGCGCCCCACCCCAGGCTGCATTTCCTGAACCAACTCTGCAACTGGCCTGCTTTTCAGTTGCTAGGGCACACCCAACCTCAGGGGTGCCACGCCAGGCCTGGTCCCAACTCTCATATCAGACAATCCTCCCACTGACCCCGGAGGAGGGGGTTTTGCTGTTTGCTTTAAACACACATTTGGCAGATGGGGACACTGAGGCATGGCTAATTTGGCCGAGGCCATTCAGCCTCTATGTGGAAAATAGGACCTCGTTAGGAGTTGAGAGGAGAACAAAACGTAAGGATGGGGAGTACAGCCTCTGAGCCCAACACCTGGGCCTGTTCCTGAATCCACCACTCATAGGCTGTGCGATTTTGGGCAAGTTACTTAAGCTCTCTGTGCCTTAGATTCCTGATCTGCACAAGAGGAAAACTGATGCTACCTCCTTGCACTCAGAGCTGTCGAGGGGATCCAATGGGGACACTCACAGGAGGCATTTAGGATGCTGACTGGCAGGCGGTGCAGGCTCCACCCCTGGGGCCTCTTGTGACTGTGCTCTGGGTTCTGCACGACTCCAAAAACACAGATGATGGCCCGTGGCCTCCCCCAGCCCTGCCCAAGGGCCTCGTGTGTCTGGGGCCAAGAGCTGGGGTAGCTGAGGGGAGTCTGCGGCATGTCTGGGAGAGGTCTGGGGAGCCCCATCCCCCAAACCACGACCACCTCCTGGCCTGGGATCAGGAGGGCGAGGCAGAAGGAAATGGCCCTCTCTGCTTTCCAGCCTCAGCTCTAGGGTGTTCAGACCCACACGCTCCAGAGAGACCACTTTCCCTTCCGATCTGCACCCCAGAGGCTGCTCCTGACCTGTCCCTGCCCCTGGCAAGGGCTGGAGGCTGCTCCACAGCTCAACTGTCCCTACTTGGACCCCTGGCTCCTGTCTCCAACTGTTCTGCTCTTCTCCTACCTACTGGGATCATCCCCAGAGTTCAGATTTCTCACCAGAAAGACCAGAGAAATCTCAGCGCTGCCCGAGGCCGGTTTTCCAGCTAAGGAGAAACCCCCAGGACCAGGGACTGTGGGCAGCAGAGCCGCCAAGGGGCCTGGAGCCAAGCTTCCAACTCCATAGCGTGAGACAGCACACTAGTCTCTCTCAGCTCCACAACCTCCTCTATAAAAGCAGGGGGCCCTTCCTAATCTGACCCTAATGATTCTCCCAGTTCCCTTAGACTTTAAACTCACTCACTACCCTGTAGGGAGACTCTAGGACCTGGAGCCAGACAAGGGGACGGGGAGGAAGCCACAAACCCCAAATGCCCTTGCTCATCAGATAGCTGATGACTCACGGGGACTTTGCCTCTTCCCTCCTGAGCTTGTGTAGCTTCTCTGAGACGGCTCAAGGGTGGCGCTCCTTCTACCCTACGAGACCTGGCTTCGGCGTCGCCTCCCCTTCATGAAGTCCCCTCCAGAGCAGCATTCTCAGACCGCCCCCCTGCACTCTAGTTCCCCAGCCTCTACCTCTCTCACTGTCCCATGTAACTGACCAACGATGATGACGTGCTGGTGCCTTTGCAGGTGACCTGAGGCCAGGGAGCTGTGTGAGTCTTGCCTGGGTGCTCAGCACTGCACCTGGAACACAGTAGGTGCTTAGAAAACACTCGAGGAATAGCCGGATGCACAGTGGTGCAGGTTCAAGGCCAGCCTCAGCAACTTAGTGAGAGCCTCTGCAACTTAGTGAGACCTTGTTTCAAAATAAAAATAAATAAATAAAACAGGGACGGGGGTATAGCTTGGAGGTAGAATGGTCCTGGGTTTAATCCCTAATACTAAAAACAACAAAACAAATAAAACAAAACAAAAAACAAGGGGCCAATTGGGCTCTTCTCAGCTTTTGATCTCCATCAACTCCAGAAGGGACCGGGGATACTCTGAGCTCCAACGGATGCCGGGTCTCTCCCAGGACGGAGGACAGCGGGCTGGTTTTTGTTTTATTTTATTGGAAGGAAGGACATTGCAATGGATAAGTGTCCCCAAAGGCCCATGTGTGTAAGCCTTGGTTACCAACCTGTGGCTCCACTGGGGGGTGGAACCTTTAACAGGTGGAGCCCAGTGCGAGGAAGTTGGTGGCTAGGGGGATGCCCTTGAAGACAGATAGTGGGACCCCAGCCCCTTCCTCTTATCTTTCTACTTCTTGGACTCCATGATACCTGCGACCCTCCTGTCTCAGCCTGCTAAGTGCTGGGGTTCTGGCCCCTTCCTCTTATCTTTCTACTTCTTGGTCTCCTCTATCATGTGCTCCTACTGCAACATACTGCATTACCACTGGCCCAAAGCAACACGGCCAAGTGGCCGTGGACTGGAATCTCCAATGTTGTGAGCCGAAATAAACCTTTTCCTTTAAGCTGCTTGTCTCAGGCATTTTGACACAGTAACAGAAAGCTGACTGACACAGACATCAAGAGCAAGAACTGCGTGTGGACAGTCACCATAGCCCCCCCCCCCCAACTCTCCAGGGTAAGAACACATCATGTTCACGTGTTAATCAGTTGAGAAATCAGAAGCAGAAATGGCTCAGCAGTGTCCACTACAATGACTATCCCTGTGTCAAACTTTTCTGTTGGGCTTTTTCAAAAGGAGGTCCCCAGACTGAATGGGCAGCTGGGCACTTACTATAAATGCAAATTCCCAGGCCCCGCTGGGACCAGTTCCTTCAAAAGAGAGCGGGGCTGGGGTGTCTGCATTCTAACAAGTCCTCCAGGGGATTCCAAGGCGGGCTCTGGAGTAAGCCCTCTCACTCCATCACCAGGTGTCAACACCTGGGCCCCGAGAATGTGGCTCCTACGGCCCCAGGTGGAAGGACACAGCCTCACCCATCCACAGGTCTCCTCCCACCCAGGGGCCTCCAAGGCCTGGCACTAAGGCGAGCCTGAGCGTCTGTCCCCCCCGCTGGGAGGCACCGGCCTGGCTTCACTTGGCCTCTGAGGCCAGTGCCCCCGGGGGCCTGCACAGCAGAGACAGGAGAGATGCTGGAGCCAGAGGCCTGTCCCCGCACCCTGGGGCTGGGCATTCCAAGTTCCTAGAGATACAATGAGTTCTCACATCTCAGGCGAGGTGGCAGGCCGGCCACGGGGACAATAGGCCTTGTGTCCCTCCCCACGCCTTCCTGCCCGGCTGCTCTGGAACCAAGGCTTGTGCAGGAGGCTGAGCCATCAAAAGCCACTGTCCACCCTGGTCCCCTTGCCTCTGTCCCAGGCCAGGCTAAGGCCAGGGAGCCCTTTGCACACCTCCCTCTCCTCCTGGGGCTGAACTGTGTTCCTTCTTCCCGATGGTTTCTAGAACCTTCCAGATTCTTCTTTTAGCATGATGTTAGGAGAAGGGGTGAGATGCTCAGCCCGCTCCCTTCTCCTCCCCCGCGTCCGGGTCTCCTTTCCACCAGGCTGGGGAGGAGAATGGGCAGCGGACAGCGCTCTCCAGCCACCCAGGGCCACCCAGAGCCGTCTCCTCTCTCGGTGGCTGATTTCTCTTCATTAGTACAATCACATCAACACTGACAGCGGCGTATTTATTACTGTCCTGACGACAGCCATTTCTCACCCAGTGATGCGCAGACTGATAATGAGCTTGGAGCAGAGCTAATGAGGAACTCCCCCTCGGCCCTGCTCCGCAGCTTAGACCCGGAGCCGGCCTGCCCGCCAGCCCACCCCCTGGCCCGTCCACACCGCAGCGGGAGAAGGCGCCACAGGGGGAGGTCAAGGGTCACCAGGCTGAGCCAGCCAGAGCTGTCCAAAGCCAATCAGCACGCGGCCGGTGGGGAGGAGACTTCAGGGTTGACCGAGCAAGAGGGCGCAAGTGCTGGCCATGGTCCAGGACAGAAGTGCTTCTTCTACTTGGGGTTCCAAGTCCTGGAGCCAGGGCAGAGAGAGACGACGGCAGGGATGGGCCAGGCTGGATCTGGGAGGCCACGTGGATGCTTTGTGAACTGGTTCTCCAAACATGAAAGCCTGGAGAGGCACGGGGAGGCGGTGACTGAGCCCAGTCAAGAACACGTAGAGCATGGCGTGTAGTCCCAGTACTCGGGAGTCTGAGACACAGGGATGGCAGGTTCGAGGACAGCCTCGGTAATGTAGTGAGACTCTCAGCAATCTAGCGAGACCCTGTTTCAAAACAGAAAAAAGAAAAAGGGCTGGAGGTGTAGTTCAGAGGTAGAATGCTCCTGGGTTCAATTCCTAGTAAAACACACACACACATGCGCTTAGTGAGTGCTGTTCAGGCAGAGCTAGGTACTTAGAGCTGTTCCAGGATATGAACTATAGTAAGGCCCTGCTTTGCTGGAGGGTGGCCTTTTTCTGAAGATAAGTGCAAATATGCCACAGAGAACCCACATCTTAAGTGATGATCAGCCGTTCAGGCCTTGCAGGGAATGTTTTTACTGGATATTTTCATTAAACCTCAAATTAGTGAGCAGCTTTCATAGACAATCCACGTGCCCTTCACCCCAACCTATGAAGGAAGTTGGTTATTTAATTAAGAAGGAGGAAGCTTATCGATTTAATATTGTTAGCATGGATGTCCAGAAACATCCAGTAACTCGCCAACATCCCTTGACACATAAGAAAGAAATAACGATGCTGGCTAGCTGCTTCCCAGGCCGTTGCTTTTGAGCTGGCCAACATATCCAGTAACCTCAGCTCTCCTGAAAGGTACCTAGGAATCTCAATGAACAAGGCTCCCGTGCCTGGGACAGCCATCCCTGAGCCCAGAGCTCGGACTCCGGATTATCAGCCCCTTGGCAGCCCCGATCTTCCCCAAACACGGCCCCGGGGGTGAGGCTGTGGGGCTTGTCCAGTCCAAGTCAAGAGGAGGAGGGAGAGAGGGAGGAGAGATGCCCTCCAAGGGCATGGAGCAGACTGGCCGGAGCTGAAGAAGAGCCAGAAAACACCCAGCGCCCGCGCGGCAGGGTCACCTGGGGCACGGCAGCCCTTGAGGCTTCACGCTGGAGAGTCACGCTGGACGGTCATGGTGGCCCAGAGCCCATTGTGTTTGGGATACAATTGCTTTAGAGGGCAGGTGTGCATAGAAGACGTCATAGAGAAATTCAAACACAGATGACTGAAATACGTACGTAAAACATCTTAAGAGTCTCAGACAATGTGACCCAAGAAATTATCTCACCTAAGTTTTTCTCTCCCTCTTCCTTTCTTTTTCTTTCTTTCCTTCTTTCTCCTACTTCCCTCTCTCTTTTCTTTCATTTTCTACCTCTTTCTTCTTTCTTTTTTCCTTGGAATTGAAATCAGGGGCATTCAACTTCTGAGCTATATCCCCAGTCCTTTTATTTTTTTATTTTAAAGCAGGGTCTTGCTAAGTTGCTGAGGTTGGCCTGTGATCCTCCTATCTCAGTCTCCTAAGTATATTGGGATTATAGGTGTGTACCTCTGTGCCTGGTCACTCATCCAAGTTTTTCAAAGCAGCTTTTCTCTCTCTCTCTGTCTCTCTGTCTCTCTCTCTCCCTCTCCCTCTTCCCATTTCTTTTTCTCCCCCTCTCTTCCTCTCTCTTCTTCTCTCCTCTCTCCTCTTTCTCTTTCTTTCTTTCATATTGGACCCAAGGGCATTCTACCTCTAAGCTACATCCCCAGCCCTTTTTTTTTTTTTTTTTTGCAATACTGGGGATTGAACCCAGGAGCATTTTACCTCCAAGCTACACCCCCAGCCCTACTTTTTATTCTTTATTTTGAAACAGGGTCACACTAAGTTGCAGAATGCCTCACTAGGTAGCTGAGGCTGGCCACAAACCCAGATCCTCCAGTCTCAGCCTCCCAAATGCTGAGATTACAAGTGTGTGCCACCACATCCAGCTTCTTTTTATGTTTTTATTTTGAAACAGCATCTGGCCATGTTGCTGAGGGTCTCACTAAGTTGTTATGGCTGGCCTCAAACCTGAGATCCTCCTGTCTCAGCCTCCCAAGTACTAGCATCACAGGTATGCACCACAGTGCCTGACTCTAAGCAGATTTCGACATATCCTGGGGGGGTCCAGGAAACCATGGGGAAGACAGGCCACATTTTCTAGCATTACCAACTGCTTAAAATACCCTTCATATGTTAAAATAGGATTCAAATAGATTACAGAATAGAATGAGAATTTCTACATATTTAAAAATAAAATGAGAAAGGACAGGGTCCTGTGGATGGGCATTGGGCACCCTGCCAGGGGTGGATCTGCCCTCTCCCACCTATTAGAAATCCTCAAAGAAGAGTGTGGAGTACTGTCCTGATGCCCTGTGCTTTTCCCAAGGACACTTCAGCCACACAGGCTAACAGGCGGGACCCAGAGGGACGGAGAGAGAATCTCCGAGAATCTCCTCTGTGGCCCGAGGCAGCACGGCCCGGTAAACTCGAGCCTCCTCTCTGGCTTCTGCATTACCCCCGCGGTTCCCTTCCCTAACGGGTGAAGTTCATTAATTGGGAAAAATAATTGATGTCTAATACCTCAATCCTTGTTGATGAAGAGCTATTATCTAAACTCGAGGAGTTTATAATTAAGGAAATCAGTCTCACACGCACATTACAAGATCATTCAGCATCAACAAGGCCAAAGTGCCAAACCAGGCCTCGGGCCCACGGGCGTCCGGAGAGCAGGCTTGCAGCTGGTGGCCAGCAACGGCTTCCCGTCACACCGTGGGAGACAGATGGGGTCTGGGCCAGGGGAAAAGAGGAGGAGGAAGGGCGCTCCGGGGTCCCGGGGGCAAGGCACCCTGGGCTTGGGGTGGTGTTGGCACGGGGCCCATAGCAGCTCACAGGGTCAGAGGGTGGGGGGCTTGGTGTCCATCCTGCAGCTACGAGGGGGGCGGGGATAGGGCCATGAAGGAGCCCTGGAGCTTCCCCAGAGAGCGAGGAGGCAGGCTGTGTCATGTGACCGGCTCCGGGTGGGGGGCCGGTGGCCCAAGGAGACGGCTTCCAAATGCCCCAGGTCAGCTCAGCCCGCCCAGAGGAGTGCAGCAAGCCGCTCCTGAAGGTGGCTATGGGGCTGGATCCAGAGCAACGGCCTGGAGGCAGCGGGCCTGCATTTAAGGTCTCCTCCCTACAGAAGGCTTTTTCTGCAAGTTATAGAATGTTTCTGAACTTCGATGCTAAGGATATGAATGTTCCTGCTCGCTGGCTGCCTTTCTTCATAGGTGGGGCTGAAGAGCAAATGGGCTATCTCTGAAGGCTGTCCATAGAAATCTGAGTGTAGCCGGGCGTGGTGGCACACACTTGTAATCCCAGCATTTGGGAGGCTGAGACCGAAGGATTCGGGTTCTCGGCCAGCCTCAGCTACTTAGTGAGGCACTCTGCAACTTAGTGAGACCCTGTTTCAAAATAAAGAATAAAAAATAGGGCTGGGGGTATAGCTCGGAGGTAGAATGCCCCTGAGTTCAATCTCCAGTACCGTAAAAAAAAGAAAAAAAAAAAAAGAAATCTGAGTGGTGTGTGTGTGTGTATGTGTGTGTAACTGGGGATTGAACCCAGCGGCATTCTACCACCAAGCTGCACCCCAGACCTACTTCTTATTCTTTATTTTGAAATAGTTGTGGAGGGCCTCACTAAGGAGCTGAGGCTGGCTGAGAACCTGTGATCCTCCTGTCTCAGCCTCCCAAGTACTGGAATTACAAGCATGTGCCACCACCCCTGGCTCAAAATCTGAGTTTTTATGAAGGAATCTTATAAGAACATTCACTTAAGGGCCATGCAGCTGATAACAGGTTAACATGTGGGTTCTCTATGGTACATTTGCATCTTAAGATAGATTCAGAGAATGTCTTCACCGAACAAATAAATCCCTAATAGCAGAAGTTTAGATGCCAATGGAGGTTCGTGAAGGACAAAGTGGACAGGAGCCTTTGAGAGGCCAGGGTGCCACTGCAGGTCCAAGGCTGACCTTGCTCCCCAGCCACCAGGATGAGGATAAGTATCACAATGACAGGACAGCCTTATTTAGTGCTTGCCATACACTGAGCACTGTCTTAAGAGCTTAGCATGGAACCCCATCACAGCCCAACGTAAGCAAGCAGGACTGATACCCCTATTTTACACATGAGGAAACTGAGGCATGGAGAAGCTGTGCCACTCATCCACGGTCACCCAAGCAGCAAATGGCAAGGTAGGATTTGAACCCACGGAGTCACCCACGTTTCAGGTTCCTTAGAGGCCTGGCTGTCCCACCTGGGCCCGCTGATGCCACATTCTGGTTCAAAGCAGGTGATTCTGTTCCTGAGCCATCCACAGACCCACATTATTTTGTGACAACCCAAGCAAGCTGGTGCCCAGCCACACGCCTGGCCATTGCTCAGATTCTGGACCACACTGTGACCGCCGGCCGGGGCTGCCCTCCCCAGGGTCCTGGTTCTAGCACCTGAGAGTGGCCAGTGTCCCCCCAGAGCTAAAGGTCCTAAACGGGCCGCATTACAGCAAATAATACTTCTTTCTCTCAGGATTATCACATCATCAAAATTTCATGGTCCCTCTGGGTCACTAATAGCTTCCTAGTGGCATCAAATTTTAATTGCTTTTCCTCGCCCATCCCACAACCTGTCTAGTTTACAAGATTTTTGTGTGGCTTGGTCCCTAGCAAGTCGTAATATTCCTAGCAGTCATCATACGGCCCACGTGGCCTGAAGGAGGCTCTTCAGTCAGCTCTGGGATATCCCACCCTTGGGGAAAAGGGAGAGAGAAGACCTCCCACATTCTGCCAAGCTCACGCCCCTGGGAATGCAGCAGGGGTGCAGGCATGAGCCGGGAGGATCAGGAAGAAAAGGTAGAAATACAAGGCATATCTCCAAACTCTGGAGCTTCCCCAAACCAGCCCTGGTCTCCTAAAGGGTCTGAGGTCTGAGCATCCCACTGGCGAACTATTGTCTCACATTAAGGAGATTTTAAAAAAAAAAAAAAAAAAAAGGAAGCTTCAGACAGAGAAGCAGGGGAGCTGGGGCAGTAGAAAGAGGGCAGGTGTTGGGATCACAGAGCCCTGGGTTCAAATCCTGACTCTTCGCTTTCGAAGCTGGAGGGCCTGGGGCAGCTCATCTCTCTGAGCCTCAGTTTACCCACATGTTGGAGTCACGGGGAGGGCGGAGGCAGGTAATGGTTTTGTGCACCCAGCCCTGTCTGGCAAGTAGAATTGCACCTGCAATCTAAGTTCCAGGATGTGGAGAGGAGACCGAAAGATGCTCACCTGGGGAAGAAGCAAAAGACAGCGGGATAAGAAGGCGAGGTAGGTAAAATATAATGTGAAGATATCAGCGAAGAAAATCTGAAAACGAAATGCGACCTGAGAATCGATCTTAGGACCGCTTGGAGAGTATAATGCAGTATAGTCTACACGTGCGCAGGAGGACTTTTTGGTCAACGACGGACCACGTACACGATGGCAGGGACATCACGGCCATTCTCAGTCTGCGTAAGTACGCTCTAGGATGCTCGTGCAATTGCCCACCGCTGCAGTTCTCAGAACGCATGCCCGCCATTAAGTGACATGCGACTGTACAAATATAGTTTAATTCGCCAATTAAGTGCTTATCATACGCCAGCTTCATTCTGAGCGCTCTGCACGTATTATCTTATTTAAGCCTCACAAGGCTTTTATCCTTGTTCTACACACGAGAAAGTGGAGGCTTAGCATGTTAAGTGACTTAACCCCAAGTGACGGAGCTTGAATGAAGGGGACACCCCCGGTTCCTAGGCGCTGATCACTACATCTGCACCGCTTCTCAACAGCTGGGGAGGGGAGGGTACAAAGGAGCAGGAAAGCAACAGCACAGACCCCGGATTGCTTTAGGAATGGCCCTGTCTCTTGCAAAGCAACTGTATGCAACGCAGCAGTCTGCCGCTGTGAAAGAACACTAGCCATAACCAGCGTGCAGGACCTGAGGCCTGGTTCCCTTGCCCAGCACGGGGAAGCCTGCACTTAGCAGCTCCCTTTGCACTGGGTGGGACCATGTGATCGATTCCAGCCAGCGAGGGGCTGAGCATGTAAGTGTTGACGCAGGGTCATCCTCTCCTCCTGCTCTGCTGCGCGGCACCAGTCAAGGACTCTACTGGTTGTAAGTGGTGCTTCCAGGAATGGCTGAGTACTGCCTTAGCCTTCTACCCTTTCCCCAGCCATCTCCAGGTTACGGAGCTGGAGAGCAGCTGGAAAGGATTCTGGAAGGACCCAAGGCTGCCCACCCGCCCAATGGAGGCAGCTTTCCCTGTGGGGCCAGCACCAGGAAAGGCAGACAGGAAAGTCTGAGCAGGCCTCGATCTCAATGGCGGCCCTGCCCCATTGGACATACTGCTGAGCTGCACCCGCTGGGGCAGGGCTCCCACGCTGGGGACGCACGGCTTCTAGTGAGCGAGGCCCCCATGGTGCACCATGGGGGGTGACGTGCAGAGGAGGCTACGGGCATCTCGCAAGCCCATCAGCCCAGGAGAGGGCAAGAGGCCAGACGGGAAGCTGAGAAGAAGACAGGGCAGGTGGCAAGGGGCTGTAAGCCTTGGAGAAGCTCATTCATTCATTCATTCACTCATTCATATTTGTTGAGTTCCTAGAACATGCCGGCATGGCCTTGGAGGCCGGGGACACAGCGGTGATTATGACAAGTCCCCTGCCCTCGTGGGAGAGACCAACAGTAAAGCAGCAAGCAAGTCAACAGGTGAGCAGAAGCTGGCCGCTGTGCAGGAGCACCACAGGGAAGGGCCGTGTGCTCAGAGATGCTGTGGCATGGCTTTGCAGGGACAGATAAGGGACACGAGAAAGAGTCCAGGGAAACAAGGGGGGTTGTGCAGACATCTGGGAGGAACCACAGCAAGTTCAAGGGTCAGGTCAGAGGCCAGAGTGCCTGGCTGCAGGAAGAGTGTGGTGTTCCTCGTGGGGGCAGGAGCTAGTGAAGGGGGCATTGCCATACACTACGCTATGATACTGGGCGGCAGCAGAGGAGGGTCCCGTGCAAGAGAGGAAGGGCAGAGGATTGTACCATCCTTATTCCCGTGACCAGCTCATTAGGAGCACCATTTATTAAGAGCCTTTTTAGAGGCGGGACAATAACACCCACTACCAATTCTAACTCAGTCCCCCAACTCCCTGAGGGCCCAGGAGCTGGGCGAGGGATGGGGAGTGGGCGTCCAAGCCAATCAGAAGACCCTCGAAACCTAATCGTAGGGCAACCAAGCCACAAGGAGGCCAAGCGTTTCATCAACCTGAAGCCGACCTGTCTCACAGCCGGTGGGTACGAGGTAGTGAATCCTCCATCACCAAGGATAAGCAAGCAGACCAGACGGCCACTCGGCCCCGGGTCTGTGGGCAGGGGACAGCTCCAGATGACTTTCGGTGGTCCAGATACCCTCATCTAATCCCTCAAACAATCCGAGGAGGTGGACGTGGGGGTTTTTAACTCTGTTTACCTGGTTTACAGATGAGCAAGCTGAGGTTCCGCCAGGCTTTGCGGAAGCAGTGGAGACAGGACACGGGGCAGAGCCGGGCAGGGAGTCACCAGCCTACTGGTCCCTCCTGCAGCCACAGAAGGGCCGGGCCAGGGCTCCTGGGACAGCAGGGCTGGGGAGTGTGTGTGTGGGGGGGGGGAGGGACGGCGCGTCTCAGCAACCAGCCTGTTGTTTTCCATTACAGGCAGCGGCTGCCGGGGGCAGTTGCCGCCGGCCCATTTGTTGCTATTGGCATCCCAAGGCCCCAGATTATGATGACTAATTCCCACCGATTTAGGCAGCTCCAGGGCCGTCTGCAGCAATGTGCTCCAGGGGGAGCCCGGTTTGAAATCCCACAGGCGGCACAGTAACACCCAACATCAATTCTAACTCAGTCTCCCAACTCCCCGAGGGCCCCAGAGCTGGGAGCGATGGAGAGTGGGTTTCGAGCCAATCAGAGGACGCTGGGAACCAATTCCTATCACCATAGGGCCACAAGGAGGCCAGATATCCCATCAACTATCTAACAACCAGCTGTTAGGAGGTAGTGAGCCCTCCATCACCAAGGGTATGCAAGCCGACCAGATGCCCACTTTGCCCTGGGTTTGTGAGCAGAGGACAGCTCGAGGTGACTTTTTGTGCGTCTTGCAAGTCTGATGCGACGATTTCACCGGTCCTCAGGACAGAGAAGAAGCCCATTCCCCCCTTCCCTGAATTCAGCTTGCAGCCCAGCTGCATCTTGGAGCACAAGGTCAAACGCGCACCAATAGGCAGTTTAACACATCATCTTAAAAGTCAGCCGTTGAGGCACTGTTTAAACAGAGGTCTGCTGTAAAGGATTTGGCCTCCTTCCCAGCCTCCCTTCCCTGATGGAATGAGGTTCCTGGCCCCTACTCTGGCCTTCCAGTAGAGGACATAGGAGAGAGGCAGTCGATAAATATTTGCAGAACAAATGCATTCGCGGGAGGGTTTCTGGGGCAGGGGCAGGCTGTTCACATGATCTGGACTCCAGGTGGGGTCGGGACTCTTCATCCCAGGCTGGGGGGACTCTCTGCAGCCAGGCAAAGCCCCAAACTGTGCCAGTCATCCCACCAGGGGGAGAATGTTCCGGACTCCCCAGCCCCAGCCAAAAGGAGCACAAGGAGCGAGGCAGCCAGGGGCATGGGAGAAGGGGCAGGGGGAGCAGAGAGGCTTCCCACCCCGCCCTTGTCTGGGCCTTGACAGCGGAGCCCCAGGCAGGCTCAACACTCGGCCTCCTGGTAATTAGCAAGAGGCCCTGATCAATAAGTTATTTTTTGCTGTCAGTAATTAATAATTACAGCTTAGCCACACCATGTAATTAAACTTTCATCCCGTTCCCTCGCGTGCTGTTTGGCTTTTATTGTGATAGCTCCCAGCACTAAACTTTCTCCCTTTGGAGCCCTGCAGGAGGCTCCAGAGTTGGAGTTTCCAGGCCTGGAACTTTCGGGGTTTCCCCAGGGCCTGGTTCAAGGCTCCTGGCCTCTCGTTCTCCCCTCCCCCCACCCAGGCACAGGTCTCTCCAAAGAACCTTCTGGACTGGCTGTAGCTAAGAGGCTACTGCCCTTCTTCTAGCCCCTCGAGCTCACCAGGACGAATTTGGCACACATGCAAACACTCTCCAGAGGCATCTGCAAATATGCCAGTTCCCCCGGCCCCGACCTTTCCAATCCCGAGGTATGGGAGAGAGCTGGAATCTGCACAGAGACCGGCCCCCGAGGAGCGAAGAGCTTTGGGGTCACTTGGAGATGATCCAAGGCAGCCATGGAAGGAAGCTAAAGAAAGCTCCTGGGTAAGGAACAGGAACTCAAGGTCTTACTGGGGGGCAGCAGGTTCCCCTGGCTTACAGCGTTAAAACAATTAAGATACCAATAATGCTAACAGCGATTGCCAAATACCTGCTGTATGTCTCCCCCTGGCACACACTTTGAATCCTCACGTCGACTCTGCAGAGGCGTGCAGGGCTGCTATTCCCAATGCACAGAAGAGGAAACTGAGGCTCCGAGTGGCTCCGAGCTTTGCTAAAACCTCTCTGCGGCTGAGCAGCAAAGCCAGGTCACAAGAGCCTGTTCTTCCTGCTGCCAAAGCCAACGTCCACTCTACAACAGCACTAAACTCTATTTGGGAAGTGAGTTTGAATCCTGTGTCTTCAGATTGAGGGGTGGGGGGAAATGATCAAATGGTGTCTTTCAGTACACCCAGGTGCTAGAGCTAAGCTATAGCTTAGCTCTAGCACCTGAAATAAAAAAAAAAAAAAAAAGAAAACAGGTGAGGTCTAGATAAAACCTGTTGTGAGGTTTTTCTCCAGGAAGAATGTCTCAGAAGTGACAGACGGTGGCTTCAACTGCCAGCCAAGGCTCAATGGCATGGCCTCAGAAACTCACTTGCTAACCCCAAAGCAGATAAGAAAGGACCTGGACCCTAAGCCCCACCCCTCCAACCTGCACACGCAGCCTTGCACCCCCAGCTGCCCCCCTCCCCAGAGGCTGCGTTCCCACAATCCTCTGCAGGGTTTGCCCGCCTGGAAGACAAATGGGAATGGGGGGGGGGAGGCCTTGCTGGCAAACAAACACTCTGGGAGCCAGAGAGCAGCAGGGGCCCTGGACAGCCTGACACTCAACAAAGCAGCGAACAGGAGACAAGGAGAGGGAGTGAATCAATCAATCAGAGACCTCGCTGCTCCTGACAGCCCGGCCTCTGCTGCAGGGACAGGAGGGGCCTGGGCTTAAGTGCAGTAGACAGGTGAGACCTCAACCTCAGGTGGGGGGCAGAAGGGACAAGAAAGACCCAGAAGGAAGGGCCACCAGGGGCCCCGGGGACTTCATAAAGGCCGGCTCCTGGATGGGGCCCCCAGAGCTAAGCCTAGCTAAGTCACGTGGTCCTTGAGGTCTGTGCAGTCATGACTGAAAGGGTCCAGAGGCTGACGCCCCTCAGAGCCCTCCCTGCCTCCTGGCTTTTTGGCTAGGAACCCCATGGGAATCTCAGAACAAGCCAGTCTGAATCTCAGACAGAGCCCACTCCTGTTCAGCATGAGGGGCTCCAGACCAGGGGCCCCCCCCAGCTCCCGCTGGTCCTGGGTCCAGGGAAAAGGGCTCAGAAACAACTTGGTCCAGGCCCTGACTCTGACCCCAGGTCACCGGACGGCCTTGGGCAAGTCGCTCACTGTCCCTGGGCCTCAGTTTCCCCATCTGTTAAATGGCTACTAGAAAAAAAGATGACCCCGAGGTTTCCGCCTGCTGGAAGGTTTTATGATGATCATAAAAATAATAACTTTTATTACCTTACATTTATGGAGCTTGTTACGAAATTTGGAAGTGCTTTTACCTAAATTACCTCGTAAAAGCCTCCCCTCAGCTCTGTGAGCCAGGACTGAGTATTTTTTCAATCTCTGCTCTTGGGTCTCAGGATGGCCCGACTCTGGGTACACGGGGGTCCCTGCTTCCCCGCTGGCTCTGCGACCCCAGAGGTGAAGTGGGCCCCCGTTGGATCTGTTCCCTGGTCCCCCAGCCCGCGCCCCTGGTGCTTTGGGCTGGCTCCTGGGCCTGGAAGAGGAAAGGCCCAGCCACTCCGGGAGCCCCAGTCGAGACCTGTCTCTCTCCGCCCCCAGCAGGCGCCGCTCGGACGCCGCCGCTACCAGCGTGCGGATCCACGAAGCCCAGGCAGGGAAGCACCGGTGCAGCCGCCCTTCCCAGCGACGAGCCGCCCGGGGCTGGGGGACGTCTGGACGACGCCCTCCAGAGGAGGACAGCGCGGATCACACCCCAGCCTCCCCATCACTTCCATCCCCAAAGCCCGCCAGCCCTTCCCCACCGCCAGGCTGCTCCAGGCAGCCACAGGTCAAAGCAGCGGCGGCGACAGACAATCAGCGACCCTCGGCGGCTGGAGGCAGCGGCAGGATGCTGGGCGTGTCTGGGGGCGGGTGGGAGCCAGGCTCCGGACCCTCCCCACGCACCACCCCCGGGGGTCCGCAGCTGCACCCGCCAGCCGGCTCCAGGCCCACGCCGAGAAGCACCCCCAGCCCCAGCGGCCAGCCGGGCAGCCAGGCGCGGGCTCCCGGGTACCTGGCCAAGCAGGGCATGACCAAGCCCGCGCCCAGCGCCCGACTCCCGCTCGTTCCCCTCGCCCCGGGCGGCCAGCGTCTGCCTGGCTGGGCCTTGCCCTTCCCCGCGGACGCCGAGCGGGAGCCGGCGCCCGGCCTGCGAGCTCAGTTGCAGCCGCGGTGGAGCTGCACGGAACGGCGCGCCCCTCCCACGCCGGCCAGAGGGCACCGACAGCGGGCGGGCAAGGGACGGCGGAGGACCCCTCCCACCTCGCCAGGGGCTCTTCTCAGCCCCCCGGCGCGACCCCACCTTCCCCATTCAGAAGCTACAAGTCTCAGAGAGACTGCCCCACCCGAAAGAGAACCCCAAACTCCCGAAAGGGGGAGTCTTGAAACTCCCAGGAGAGGGCTTGGCCACCGCTGCGCCCGCGGTCCCGGCGGCCACCCCTCCCCGACCCCCTCTCCCAGCCCCCTCCTAGCCCCACGTGGGGATGGTCCCCCGTACCTTGGGCTTCGGTCTCCCGGATCCGATCCAGAAGCAGCAGAGTCCAGATCAGCAGCTTCCACATGGTGACCGGCCCGGAAGGGGGGTGTCCTTTAGGGTCCCCTTCCCCTCCGCCTTGCTTTATAATCCTGGTGGGGTCGGGCACCCCGCGGTTTCTCTCGGAAGACCGTCTTGCGGCTCTGGGTCCCCGGGCGTCCTGAGGTCCGGAGGGGCCGCGCTGACCACCCGGATCCTCGGCTCCTCTGGTGTCCGAATCCCGGCGGCGCGCCCGGAAGGCGAGGGGCGCGCAAAGAGAAGGCGAAGCCGCCCTGGGGGACCCCCTCTCTGTTAGCACCCCAACTCCGACTGCTTCTCCCCGACCAGGCGGTTTCTGCAACCCGGCCGGGTCGCTGGCCGAGCTCCCGGAATGAGCGGACAACTTCAGGAAACTTCCTCCGGTGGCCACGTTGCCGCCCCCCGCCCCTCCCCGCCCCCGGGTCGAGCTCTCCCGGCCCGCGAAGTCACCCGCGTTGCAGGCGCCGGGTTCTCAGAGCCCGCTCCGAGCCGAGCGCGGCGGCAGGCGCGGATGCCGGGGTCCGTTCAGGGGCGCCGGCTTCGGGGGGCGCGGTTAGCAGAGCGGTCCGAATCTCCCCGGAGCTGAAGTTTTCTTCTCTCTTAACTTTGCAGGCGGCATCTGGCGGGGCCGAGCCGCCCCTCTCGGTCTCACTGCCCTCGAGCTGAATCTGGAGATTCTGGGTACCCCTCCCCGGGCGCCCGGGGTCGGGCGCGCCCTCGGTTCCGCGCCCAGCGGGCTAGCAAACTTTGCAGGTCCTGCGGCCCGGCGCGCAGCTCCGCGCGCCCATGTCCGCGCCAGCTGCGGGCCGGCGGGGGCGGTGGCTCGGCTCGGGGACCCGGGCTGCAGCCGGCACTCGGGCGCGGAGCCTCCCGCCGGCGCGAGGATGGAGACCGGCAGCTCCGTCCTCCGCCGCGCCCTGGCCGGAGCTCCCGGCGAGAACGCACGGAGAGCCCGGCGAGCAGCCCGGGCTCCGGTGGCTCGGCGCTCCCTCGCACGCTCGGCGCTCGCCGATCGCCCGAGCCGGAGGAGCTGCGGCCGCCCCAGCGCCTCGGCCGCGCCGCCACCGCCCACCGCCGCCGCCGCCGCCGCCGCTCGCCGAGCCCGCCGCCCTCCGCTTCCCGGGCTCGGTGTCCTGAGAGCCGCCCCTGCCCGCGCCGAGCCGGAGCTGCGGGGGCAACGTGAGCCGGGGACGAGCGCGGCGGAGGCGGAGGCGGAGACGCGGAGAGGGGGGCCGAGCGCTACCCTGTGGCCGCGACTGGAGAGCAGCCTGCGCGCCGGGAGGGGGCGGCGGCGGCGGCCCCGAGCCAGGCCCGGGAGCGAGCCCCGCGGAAACACGAGCCGTGTGCGCGGCCGCGGGCGCCCAGCGTCTCCGGGACCCGCCGGAGGGCAGCAGTGTCAACCTCACAGCGTTACGGGGGGGAGGGGGAGGGGGAGAGGCGCACGGAGCCCTGGCTCTGTGACCACCGGCCTGGCCTTCCAGCCTCGGGCCTGGCATCCCGCTTGCAAAGGCCTCGCGCGACCCCCAATCTCTCCCACCGGCGGGGAACCCCTACACTCTCCCTGGACTTCGAGGGTCAGGGACAGAGGGAGAGGGGTTGGGGCAGAGGGGTTCTTGATCACAATTTCTGCTTCCCAGGCTAGCTCTCAAAAACCTGGAAACAGGGCCGACAAGACAAAAGGGAGGCCCGGGGGCTCTGGGAGGGCTGAGAGAGGGAAGTTGGTGCCAAGGCCCACGCAGTCTTTGTTTCTCCTTACTTCTGAGCTTTGCCTGTCAAGGACGGAACATTAATAAGGGAGTCACAAAGGAGAGAACTTGGAGGTTCCTCTCGTGGCCCAGGGGGGCGCACAGAACCAGCCTCAGGGGCAAGAAGCCCAACTTGGGGCTGCAGGCCACGGTGAAAGCGTCCTGGGCTGCAAGCACCTTTTAACCTCCAGTGTACTCCTTCCTCGCTGAAAAGTACTCAAAAGAATACTTTGTGACCGTGTTGGTATAAAAACAAATATATTGTTACATGCTGAAACATTTTTTTGTTGTTAAATTAAAAGTTCATTTATTTTTCTCTAGTTTTAAAAGAAATAAAAACATTTGCATGGAGCCTTAAAGACTCTGGTCCCTGGCACTGGGCCTCCTGGGCTTGCTGGAGACGTGGACCCTGCAGGTTTAGTATTTCTCCTGGGACACAAGAACTAGTGGAATACCCCACATCTGCCAGGACTTTCCTCCTCTCTCTCCCTGCCCCCTCATCTCCACTTAATGCTGCCTCTTCTTTTGGGTCCTTGAAGTTTTAGGACCCTCCTCCTTTCTGGGCTTTGCAGACACTGTTGAAGGGGGGTCCACTCCCACCCTGAGGATACCCTTTCTGATTGCTGCCGAGGCCCATCTGGCTGGCTAATTCCTAAATGGAAGGGCATTTGGACAGGCGGCCTTGATGTGACCTGCTGTCCAGGCCCCTAGGTGGCTGTGCCCCTCCTACCTGCTTAGCGATGCCCAGATAGGGCTCCCACACCCTCTGCATGGGCTGCAGGCCCCAGCCCAGAGCTCAGGCCCTTCCAGCCCATCAGAAACAGCGGTTCTTCAGGGTGTTGTTGCACTGCTGGCTCACAGAGGGGGCCTGAGAGCCAGATTTGCTAGCAACCTCTCTTCCTCCTCAGAGGAGAGATACCTATGGACGCAGAAGACTGAAACCTTGGTGATTCCTCCCTGTTTGTGTCCAATCCCCGGGCTTGGCAGCAACCAAGACCCCTGAGCCGGAAGCTCCTGGGTCATGGACAACATGTGTTCCTTTCCCAAGAGCAGGCCTCGTACAAAACCATGTGCAGCCCTCTGCATCTTCTTCTGGAAGCTTTATCCCCGAAGGCCAGGATAGGGGGCCAAGCAGGGGCTGGGGAGAGGGAGGGGTTTCCCTGACCTCACTGGCAGCCCCCAGGCATGCCTTCCTGTTAAAGAAGAAGAGGGTAAGCCGGGCATAGTGGCTCACGCTTGTCATCCCAGTACTTGAGAGGCTGAGACAGGAGGATCGCAGGTTTGAGGCCAGCCTCAGCTACTTAGTGAGGCTCTCTGAAATTTAGCGAGACCCTGTTTCAAAATCAAGAACAAAAAATAGGGCTGGGGGTGTAGCTTGGAGGTAGAATACCCCTGGGTTCAATCCTCAGCACCGCAAAAAAAAAAAAAAAAAAAAGAAGAAGAAGAAGAAGAAGAAGAAGAAGAAGAGGAGGGTACTCTCTTATCAGAGCCTCGCTGGCCCAGGAGGGGATTGCACAGGGCGCCTCCACTTTGAGAGGGGCTCGTTCCTGGGAAAGCTACTGGCAGATGCCGGTGACCTCATTCTTGCCACAGGTGACATAATTAGATCGCACACAGTGCAGTTACACTGGGCGCCCCATGGGGGGCGGCGGGGCTGCTCCTCTTTTCCAGGCTCTGAGCTGCCTCCCGTCACCATCTGGCCCCTTCCAACTTGAGGCATGCATAGGGCTCCCCCGGAACGCTCTGGGAACAGGATCCGGCCTCTTGCTCATTTAGGTCCCATCATTTCCCACCATTCCCTGGGCTTGCACCTTGTGGAAGACTTTTCTGTAAACTCGGGGGGGGGGGGGGCAGCAAGAAAGGAGGCAGAGAGCTTCAGGATTCATTTCAAAAGAGAAGTGAGCCTTGGGCCTTGCCTCGACGTCTCCCTTTCCAATCAGATGTGAGTGTAAAACATCACACGTCAAGAAAAGCATCCAAGGAACCCCAAAGAGGACCACGTTCTTGGACTCTCAAGTCATAGTTGACGAAAGGGCGTTACCGCAGACCTTGGTCAGGGAGCCTTCCAAGTGTGTGTGCGTTTGGCGGGGCCGTGCTACACCACTTCCCAGCTGAGCAGCAAGAAGACAAAAGCCCAGGCCAGGCAGCAGGGGCTGCTTACTATCACGGAAGGCCAAGATCCTCCTTACTCTTCACACACAGAAAGCAAAAGGGCAGGCCCGCCAGAGTGAGCTTTTCAATGCAGTTACTGTGTATCTTTCTATTTTCAGTCTCCGGTAACAGTAGCTAGGACAGAGTGTTCAATTACAAGATCAGACTGTGTCCTCCTCCAGCAGGGGCGAGGGACAGGGACCAGCCAGGTGACAGCCAGGAGCATCCGCTCTCTGCCCTTGCCCTGCCCCTGTTCCCTCCTCCCACATTGCTGGGCGCCGCCCAGAGTCAAGAAGCCCACTCCTGTGGATATTTTGCTGGAGATGCGAAGGCTGAAGGAGTTTGCAAAGGGATTGGACACAGCTCAATCTAGGAGGGAAGCAAGAGGCCAGAGCGGAGTCCAGGCGGATGTGGTCTTTCGACTCTGTGTATTTGGAGAAAAAAAAAAAAAAGTACTAACTGGGTTTGTTTGTTTATTTTTTTTTCTTTCTTTATTTTTTGTGCAGTACTGGGAATTGAACTTAGGGGCACTCTACCTCCAAGCTACACCCCCAGCCCTATTTTTTATTCTTTACTTTGAAACAGGGTCTCACTAAGTTGCGGAGGGCCTCACTAGGTAGCTGAGGCTGGCCTCGAACCCAGATCCTCCAGTCTCAGCCTCCCAAATGCTGGGATTACAAGAGTGCGCCACCACACCCGGCTAGCTGGGGTTTTGTGCCTGCTTCCCAGCACCATTCATTCCAGGCCTGAGGCGCAGTCTCCCCCCTGTGCGGGGCTGGTTGAGGGCCCTGGAGGAGGGACTCCCAGCAGAGTAATTTCTCCTCCACCTGCAAGGAGCTCAGCAAACAAATTACCTGGAAACAGAGGCTTCCAGAAGAGAATGAATGAGATTCTTTCCTCATCTGGTTCTGTTTTGAAGATGGATAAAAGGAAGGAGTAGAAATGCAAAGAGAGAGGGGCCCTGGACCCTTGCCATAATGAGGGTCTACAGACTGGGCGGCTTTAGCAGCAGAAGGTGCTGGTCGACTTGGTATCCTTGGCGGGAGAGAACAAGCTCTGGTTTTCTTCCTCTTCCTCCCCTTCCTCCTCCTTCTTTTCTATTTATTTGTTTACCTATTTATTTATTGGTACTGGGGATTGAATCCAAAGGCATTCTGCATCCGAACTACACCCCCAGCCCTTTTTTAAAAAAAATTATTTATTTAAATTTTGAAACAGGGTCTCATTAAACTGCTGAGACTGGCCTCAAACCCGTGATCCTCCTGTCTCTGCCTCCCAAGTATTGGGATTACAAGTGTGTCATCATGCCTGGCTGTTGCTGTTTCTTCTTCTTCTTCTTCTTCTTCTTCTTCTTCTTCTTCCTCTTCTTCTCTTTTCTTTTCTTTCTGTGGTACTGGGAATTGAACCCAGGAGCATTCTGCCTGTGAGCTACACCCCCAGCCTTATTTTTTTTTTTTTTTTAAATTTTGAAACAGGGCCTCACTAAGTTGTGGAGAGCCTTGCTGAGTTGCTGAGGCTGGCCGCAAACCTGCGATCCTCCTATCTCAGCCTTCCAGGTACCAGGATTACAGGTGCGTACCACCATGCTGACTTTCTTTTTCTTATAATAAGGACACAAATCTCGTGCTGGGCATGGTGGCGCACGCTTGTAATCCCAGTACTTGAGAGGCTGAGACTGGAGGATCTGAGTTCACGGCCAGCCTCAGCTACTTAGTGAGGCCCTCCACAACTTAGTGAGACCCTGTTTCAAAATAAAGAATAAAAAATAGGACTAGGGGTGTAGCTCGTAGGTAGAATGCCCCTGGGTTCAATCCCCAGTACCAATAAATAAATAAATACACAAATCTCACCGTGGGGCCCCACCCTCCTGACTTCATCTAAACCTAATCACCTCCAAAGCCCCCCCCCCCACACACACACCTCCTGATACCATCACATCGCAAGCATCCACTTAGGTACTCTTTTCGCATCCAGGCTCCACCTCCACATGCAATTGCTCATTAAAATTTGCTTTCTCTCCTTAGAAGAATGGCAGCCTGAGAGCATGGTGCAAATCCACGGCCGGGCCAGGGCAGCCCGCGCCGTTGGCTTCTCTGTGCGGATCTCTAAACCTTCTTGCAGTCGGCTTCTGGTTTCCACGCCTGGGATCTTATTGGGCATGTATCCCAACAGGCCAGGGCTCTGACTCCCATGCTCGTTCCTGCTTGTGCCGTGAGTGCCATGCTATTGCCGGACAGGAGAGGGCGCTATAGACATGCCGCCTATTGCTGGACCGGAGAGGGCGCTACAGACACGCTCCCGAGGGGGGTCCAGGAAGGAGGAAGTTGGTTGGGGCAGGGTGTGTACTTTGTGGTAGTTTCAAAAATGAAAATAGGAGTCATTTTATCCGTAAGTGTCTTTAATGTGTCGCTCGTCAAGTACACAAGCGCCACCGAGGAGCCTGCCTCTGGGAGGCTGGGACATTGATCTTTGAATTGGACAAGGATTTAGAATCATTTAGGGCCATTCAAAATCACAGAGCGATGAACTCTGACTGGAACAGGCGTATTTAATCTGCTTAGTACAAGAGGAAACTTGTGGATCTGCCCTTCAGGGTCAGCAGAGCCAAGCGCTCCCACCTCAAAGGGCGGACGCCTTTGATCTGGCCTGTTCCAGGTGAGCCCAGCTGACCTCTTTGCCCTTTTGTAGCCAGGCCACATGCAGCCCTGCCCCCCGGACTTCGTTCTTGCTGATCTCTGTGCAGGATGTGCCTCCCTCCAAACGTACACGCGGTTCACTCCCTCAGCGCCTAGCATCTCCAGTCGGTGAGACCTCCCTGCCAATCACTAGGAAAGAGCGATCCCACTCAAAGGAGGAGGTTTACAATAGTCTGCACTGGTAAAGCGACCCCTTCACCCACACGCACTGCTGTGGGTCGCCCCGATTACTTGCTGGCATAATTGTGCATGCACAAAACTCACACACACATGCAAACACATTTTTCACACAACCCCCCTCCCCACTTTATTCCCTTTGGCACTTTTACCACCATGCAGTAGACTGGACTGCAGGTTTTATTTCTACTTTGCCCATTGCCTGTCTGCCCTCATTGGACCCACGAGCACCTTGCAGGCAGCAGCTTTGCCTGGCTCTGCTCGGCGCCTGATGCGTGTTCCGTGGATGCGTGTTCCGTGGCATCAAAGCAGCGAGAGAAAATATACACCAAGTGTGAACAGCCTTTTGATTTCATTACTGTGTCTCTGCTTACACCGACCTTTCAAATTAAGCTATTTACACCTCAAACGTGTGTTTTGTGATATCTGGATCTATAGCAAACACTCACTAATCCCTAAAAATTAACCCAGTGTTTGACTGCTATCTGTAATATATACAACCACATGCGTTCGTTCAATTACTAAGAAATGAGGTTTCTCAAGCAAAGTTGAGAGGCAGCATGAGTTTGGGGCAATAAGCTACTTCTCATCAACCAAGCACAGTACATGCATTCCACTTTCCACTTTACCTCATCCCCAGCCCTTTTTATTTTATTTTATTTTTTATTTTAAAAATAGAGTCTTGCTAAGTTGCTGAGGCTGGACTCGAACCTCTGTTCCTCCTGTCTCAGCCTCCCAAGTACTGGGATTACAGGTGTGCACCAACTCACCTGGCTGAAGACTCTTCTCTTTGTATAACTTTACAGAATTTGTAAAGGTCAATGCATATACAATACAATTTCATTTCTGTGCTAGTACTAGATCTATTGAGCTTGGGATAAGATGGGGGTGTGTCTTAACAGATAAATGCAAGAGTAAACAAGAGCTGGGACATAGTGTCAGAGAGAGGAGTCTTCATTTCTTCATATGTGGAATGAGGCTGATAAAACTACCTGGCTTAGAATACTGTGAAAAAGCCGGGCGTGGTGGCACACTCTTATAATCCCGGTACTTTGGGAGGCTGAGACCGGAGGATCCGGGTTTGCGACCAGCCTCAGCTACTTAGTGAGGCCCTCCACAATTTAGTGAGACCCTGTTTCAAAATAAAGAATAAAAATAGGGCTGAGGATGTAGCTCGGAGGTAGAATGCCCGTGGGTTCAATCCCCAATACCACAAAATAAATAAATAAATAATAATAATAATAATGTGAAGAATAAGTGAAATAATAATAGAGTCTGGTCTCTAAGAAGCACTCAATATTAGCCATTTTTATTAAAAATATGTTTCTTATTCATTGCTTAGAATTTCCAAACCATCCTGCAGGCAGACCACAGCTTGGGAACCAAATCTGACCAGCTAGCTCTTTTTTTTTTTTTTTGTGGTACTGGGATTGAACTCAGGGGCATTCTACCTCTGAGCTATACCCCCAGCCCCATTTTTTATTCTTTATTTTGAAACAGGGTCTCACTAAGTTACGGAGTGCCTCACTAGGTAGCTGAGGCTGGCCGGGAACCTGGATCCTCTGGTCTCAGCCTCCCAAATGCTGGGATTACAAGTGTGTGCCACCACGCCCGGCTTCCAGCTGGCTCTTTTGATAGAGTTTTATGGAAACACCCACACTAATCCACTGGCATGTTATCTGTGGTTACTTTTGCAGTTCTTTCATACTCTGAGAGTGGTGTTTAGTAGTTGTGACAGAGACCTGATGGTCTATAAACTTCAAGTATTAACTGAATGGCCCTTTACCAAAGAAGTTAGCCAATTCTTGCTCTAGAAGCAAAGGAAGGCAAGTCATCCAGCCATTCCTTAGACCTCTGGATTTGGAAAGCGTACCCTTGTCTGGGTCTACTCTCCTTTGTCATGTAGGCAGAAGCATCAGCCAGTTCTTCCATACTTGCCCAAGCTGGCAGGGGGCAGGAAAGGGACAGCAGCTCCGAGCCATGAGGTCACCCTAGTTCCCCTGCTCCTAATGTATGTGTGTATGTGTGTGTGTGTTAGTTGCTGGGGATTGAACTCAGGGGCATTCTCCTTCTGAGCCACATCCCCAGCCCTATTTTATTTTGAAACAGAGTCTTGCTAAGTTGCTCAGGCTGGTCTTGAACCAGCAATCCTCCTGTCTCAGTCTCCCAGGTACCGGGATTACAGGCATGTGCACCTAACTTTTATTTAGCTAAAAATCCTTCCTAAAGCCAGATGTTAACCCCCTTCTGGGAGTCTCATCCCTTATTTCTTGCGTCCGCCTACTTATCTTCATGGAACTCTGAGTTTTCCCTAAAGATGCTGCCAAAGATGAGGATCACATCTGCTCCCCACTTCTCAGCACCAGCCCTTCAATACTGGGGATCCACACCCTGCCTCTACTTCCATTTATCCAACTCTCTGCCGCTGGCTTTGCCTCTCATGATGGCATGACCTACTCTTCCCTTCCTAAATGATTTTACCTCATTGTCATGGTTTGGGTCTGGACTGTCCCTGCAAAAATAAAAAAGTAAATAAATAAAAACTCCTATGTCAGCAATGCAAAAATATTCAGAGGTGAAATAATTGAATCATGAGGATTCTAATCTTATCTGTGGATTAATCCATTGATGAATTAATAATTTGAATGAATTTCCTAGGGGGTAACTGTAGGTTAACATAGGTCACTGAAGTTTCATCTTGAGGACTATATCTGTCCCTGATATCTCTCTCTCTCTCTCTCTCTCTCTCTCTCTCTCTCTCTCTCTTTTTCTTTCTCTCTCTCTCCTGGCTGTCATGTGCTGAACAGTTTTTCTCTGGAGCTGGTGACTATAGACCAAACCCCTGAAACATGAGACAGATAAACTTTCCTACTTTAAGTTGTTTCCGTCATGTATTTTAGTTACAGGCATAAAGAACTGATGCACACGCGCATGTTTCCCCTCAATTTCATTCAGCTCTTGACTTCCAGATAAAGTCAGAAAACCAGACCCGTCTACATACACTCTGTGTATTGCCTTGCTTCTAAATTTCAGATTGTCATTCTGCTGGGAGACTCATGTAAAGATGACATAGAAACAGAATCTATAAGATTCTTGCCCCCCCCCCAAATAAAATAAAAGTTGTGTTTTATAGCAGAGTGCCTGCCTACTGGGGTGATAGTTTAGCTGGGTATATAAATCCCAGATTCAAGAACACTGTAGATACCAACAAAACACCTTATACCAGATTTATCTTTATAGCCCTGTAGACAACCTGTTCTCTCTGAAGAGAACTTCTCATCTCCTGATTCTGAATTTCAACAGGTGGTGTTTTTGTGCTGGCCTTTCCCCACTCATCCTGCTTAGTGAGCCCTTTCAGTTTGGGAATGGGGTCTTTATTATCCTCGAGGGTGCTCCTTTGACTAGCTTTTTGATAATTTCTTCTCCTCTGTGTTCTCTGTTGCCCTTACCTAGAGCTCTCAGCAGCTGGATGTTGTGCTCATGTTGGAAATGCTGGTTCTCAGGCCTCACCCAGACCTACCGAATCTGGATTTGCATTTTAACGAGGCCCCTGGGTGATGTGTGTGCACATTCCATTTTGAGAAGTGCTACTTTAATTCTCTCTCACTTCATTTGTGCTTGAAGTGATTAAGCTCCACATCAGAAGAGCCCTCACTTGTCACCACATCTGTCCCGTTAGCCGTCCTCACATCCTTCCAGGCTTAGGAGTCAGGCATTGATCTTCTCTGGGTGAGAAACAGTCTCACTCCCAGGGGAAGACCCTTCTCCTCTATGATCTTGGCCCTCTGAGGAACATTCAGCCTTTTACTTTTCACTAACTCTTTTCATAGCACCTTTAAATAGAAGCAGGTACTTCCCGACTTGAAAAAGCACCACTTGACCCTTCTGCCTCTTCCAGCTCTCACCCCATTTCTCAGCTGGCTTTTCCTGCCAGATTTCTTGAATTCATGCAAAACAGGCTCGACTTCTGCTTCTTTACACAGGCCCCTTTTCTGAGCCCCTGGAAATCTGGCGTCTGACTCCCTGCTCTAAAAAAAAACTTTCCAAGAAAGGTCTTGTCTCAGGCTTTGTGCACGGATTCCTTTAGGAGTGCCGGCTGTGGCTCACCGCAGCAACCTTCCCAAGCATTATCTTCCCTGGATGTTCAGGCCATCTTGGTGTTGCCTTATCCCACTGGAGAAAGAGCAGGGACACCCTCATCTGGTACGCCCAGCTCAAGTCTGCACTTTGCAGGGACGACCACTGCATCCCACACTGGCCACGAAACCCACTCAGCTCCTGGCACATGTATGTGCCCATGCATGGGCATGCATGAACACACACATACACACATGCATGCATACATACACACACACACACAGAGGCAACCCAAAGTATATAATAAACTATTGCAATATGCTTTTCTCATCCTGCCAACCAGATTAAAAGCTACTAAGGGCAGGGACAAAGTCTTGGACCAATGCAGATGATCCCTTTGGTTATTTCCCAAGGGCAACTGGACAAGTGGCTGGACCACCCTAGGAAATAACACCTTTCCCCCATGTTCACAAAGATACTGGCCCCTGTGGAAGACACGAGCTTCAGGGCTACATCTGCCCAGAGGGGAAGTTCTTTCTAATTTACCCAAAGGCGCTCTATATGCTGTGTGGGTTTGCAGCACCCCAGTACAGACCGTACCTCTTCTGTTTTCTCTCTAGGATTGACCCCCAGTCTGGTGGCATCTGTACCTGAGATCGATCGTCACGGTGCATGGAAGAGCGGCTATTCTTTCTTTCTTACTTGCAATGTGGAGACATCTCAGAGATGGCTGCTTAGCGCCCAGTGTGGAGGAGTTTGTGGGCAGGAGGGGGCAGAACTCACTCCTGGAACAAAATATATTGACCCTCTGGCTGCCTACAGTCTGTGGCCCTTCTAGGGGTTGAGTGACTGTTTTGCTCCCTGGCCTACAGCCTGGGGCTCCTCCTTCTGGGGCCTGCAGCAAGTTTGCATTGGTATAAAGGAGGGGGAGGAGAGAGAGGAGGCTGGTGGAGGCTGTGGGGAGTGGTGGAGGAGGGGAGGCAGAGGGGGTCAGCCTCTTGATCTAGCTGAGCAAGCTCAGAGGGTGGAGAGACATTCCTGAAACTGAAACCATCATCTACCTCCTCCTGCCCACCCCGTCCCTGTCTACCTGGGGAACCCCATTTCAGTAAGTAGCACTTTTATCTCCCCAGTGCTCCGGCCAGAGCTATGAGCCATCCTTGCCGTCATCTCCCCTGTTGGATTCTCCTTATACCAACTATCACCAATTCTGTGCTTCTACCTTCAAAATAGACCCAACATCTGTACTTCATTCCCTCCCTCTTCTCTGCCACAACACCCTGGTCCTGACTCTGTCCTACCCCGGCCTCTACCATGATCTCCAAACTCTGCCTCTATTTATCTAGTCCACTCTGCACAGAACAGCCAGGGTAATATATATATATATAAATTTTTTTTTTCTTTTTGTGGTACTGGGGATTGAACTCAGGGGCATTCTACTTCCGAGCTATAGCCCCAGCCCTATTTTTTATTCTTTATTTTGAAACCGAGTCTCACTAAGTTGCAGAGTGCCTCACTAGATAGCTGAGGCTGGCCTCGAACCCGGATCCTCTGGTCTCAGTCTCCCAAATGCTGGGATTACAAACGTGCGCCACCACGCCCGGGTCGCCAGGGTGATATTTTAAAAGTGAACCGTACCATGGAATTCCTCTACTTAAATTTCTTCAATATTTGATGTTATTCTGACATGATCATTCAGGAAGATGCAATGTTGTAGTTTGGTTGTTTTTTCTTTTAGTGGTACACACTGTATTTTTGTGTGTATGTGTGTGTGTGTGGGGGGGGGACTTTCATAATGAAAAAGTCACAATGCAAATTGCAAGGGTGAAACCCAAGGGCAGTCTACCTCCGAGCTACACTCCCAACACTTTTTATTTTATTTTATTTTTGGAAACAGGGTCTCACTAGGTTGCTGAGAGTCTCGCTAAGTTGCTGAGGCTGGCTTCGAACCTTTGACTCTCCTGTCTCAGCCTCCCAAGTATGGGGATCCCGGGCGTGTGCCACCCCACCCAGCTCACGCTGTAATATTGACATGTGAAATGATGCGGTGCCTTGGATTGTCTTCAAAATAATACCAGATGGGCAGGGAAGGGAGAGCTTGGCTGTCACAAAGCGAGGCAGGCAGGGGTTTGTTGTGCTATTCCACTTTTGTATGTGTTTGAAAACTTTCATAATGAAAAAGTCACAATGCAAATTGCAAGGATTCTTCATTACTCATAAGATTTAAAAAAAAAAAAACTTGCAAAGATACACCATTACTCATAAATTTTTTTAAAAAACCCACACGATCCTTATGGGGCGTGCCAGCCCCTGCCTGGTCCTGTCCTGACAGCACCCTGGCCTCCTCTCTTGCTGTTCACGTCCCACACCGCCAGATCCCCTTCCAAACATCCTCAGGTTCCTTGAAGTTCCCCCCAGGACAGCGTGTGACTGCCTGGGGGCTCCTCTGGGGTCCTTCTCGAAGCCAAGAATCAGGCCCGCTTCCCCGGTCCCCACGGGCCACCTGCTAACCTTCAGGTGTTTCTTGAGATTCATCTTTAAGAAACGCCCTAATGCTCCAATTCAAATGTACTCTCCCTACTTTGTGCCTCAGCGTTTCCCATAACTGTGCTTACCCCAATTTTGGTCTGTCTTCCCCAGGGGCAAGCATTCCATGAGGGCAAAGTTCAAGGCTATTTTGGAGGCACAAACACCTACGCCCAGCACGGCCTTGCAAAATGATAGGAGGTGTCCACCACACCCTCAATCCAGGGCTGGCAGAAGAAATTTGCCCTAAGCCATAAAGACAGTAATTAAAATGGGGGGGAAAAAAGTACCAAAGTTGCAAGAAGCCATGATCTTGTGATACCAGATCAGCAAATGTTAAACATTTTTTTCATGTTTATGTACATCTAGATCCTGGAGACTGAACCCAGGGGTATATATTGAACTTAGTACACATATGCGTAGTAGGGATTGGACCCACGGGCATTCTACCTCTGATCTGCACCCCCAGCACCTTTTTATTTTGCAACAGGGTCTTGCTAAGTTGCTACAGGTCTTGTTAAAATTGCTGAGGCAGTCCTCAAACCTGTAATCTTCCTGTCTCAGCCTTTGAAGTACTTGGATTACAGGCATGTGCCACCCTGCCCAGCTTTCATATGCATTAATTTTTTTAAAATAATCAATCTGTGTGTTTTTTTTTTTAAATTAAGGAATATAATTTTGGAGATAAGGTTGAAGTCTTTTGTATTTCCTTGGCCAGGCTTAGCCCCTTCCTTCCCCAGAAGTAACTCCCTTGGTGAATTTGATGTGTATTCAGGGCATATTTTTTATACTTTGATTACAAATGTGTCTCCATAAACAATGGTATTGCTTTATGTGTTTTTTTAAAAAAAATAAATGGCATAATATGCTACATAAAGTTGTACAACTTATATTTCCCACTCTGCATTGTCATATATATATATATATGTGCATGTATGCATATATATTATAAATTAGCTCAGCCCTTGTAACTGCTAGATAACCATCCATCCACTGCCTGAATCTACCACCGTTTATTTATTCATTCCCTTAATGAGGTACAGCTGACTTATGTCCAATTTTATCTCTGACAAAAAATACTGGGAAGAATTCACTCGCGTGCCTGCCTTCTTAAGCACAGGTACCCGGCACTCATTAGACTGGCCAAAAATAAATGAGAGGGAACTGGCCAGGTCATAAGGCGATGGGAACTCTCGTACGCTGCTGCCGGTGGGAGTGAAAATTGACATAATCATTTTCGAGAGCAATTTGGCAATATCCAGTTAAGATAAAAATGCTCAGCCCTGCGCCCCAGCAATTCCATCTGTATAATAAATCCTACCACCGAAGGTAAATTATGCATTCCTTTTCTACTCAACAGAAAACATAAAATATATAATATTCCTTTATGACTTAAAGTTTACAATGCACTTTTATATATATCATCTAATTTGACGTTCACAACCGTAGGAGTGCCGTATGAGTCTCTTGTTATAAATGAAGGAACCGAGGCCAAATATAAGGCCACTCACCTGTTGTTTGGTGCTGGGGCTGAAAGACCACTCGTCTGACTTTTTGTCCAGGGCATTTTATATTACCCCACATTTCCTCCTGGTGCTTTTAACAGGCTCTGGGTGCTTTGTGGTGGATACTGCTGGGGTGCTATTCAGGTCCCCCTCACCAAGCCTGTACCATTCCTCAGGGGCTGTGAGGTCACAGTTGATCTTTCCCCCTGGTCATGAGCAGCAGCCTCAGCTGGAGATGCCTGGACATTTTCCTTCATTCTTCATAGCCAATGGCTATTAGAGACCGGTGCACAAAGCTGGCCTCCAGAGGAACAATTCTATGGCACCATTTATGATCCAGAACTCCCTGGGCTGAGGCCGAACTTCAGAGGAATTCACATCTCTGCTCAGCTTCTTTCCCGGTCTTAATTCAGTGGTACCAGGGTCTAGCTCTGCTTCCAGAGGAATGGTCCTCAACTTTTAGCATGCTTAAACTTACCTACAAAGTGTATTAGAGCACCCTTTATTGGCCTCGTCCCCAGAGTTTTTGTTTCATTTGGTCTAGGGAAGGACTCAAGAATTTGCATTTCTAGCAAGTTCCTGGGTGATACTGATGTTCCAGGGAATCTGGTTTAAGCCAGTTAGAGCCAGGAGAAGTGGACTCAAAGGATTAGATCTTGGAGTTGGATAACCTGCTGACATTCAGCACCAACGAGGGTAAGAGTGGGAAAATTGATGATTCTGGGCATGTGGTAGTAATGCAATTTCTGTGACAGCTAACAGCTTGAAGGGATGTATTGGCTTTTGCAACATTTCTGGCATGTGAGCAGTATAGCAGAGACAGTCATCATAAAGATTGTGGAATTGTGAAGCTATTTTTGAAAGCCACTGTAGCATCAAAACAAGGAAATGAGAGGCTCAAGTCCATTAACCACCAATTCAGAATCGAGTGTGTAAGGCAGAGGACCTCTTTGGCAGCAAGGCCATTAATCTCCTGGAGTTAGAAGTCTGACCGTGCTGAAAATCAGACTCGGTATCTAATTTTAAGGGATGCAGCACTTCGGGGAGATTTGAATTCTCAGCCTTGATAAGACTCCTACCAAAGTCAGAGCCCTAGTGAGGAAAGGGTAGACCTGAGGTTTAGGTACACCTGTGTGAATGTGGTCACTCTTACCCTTGTTGGCGCTCAATGCCAGCAGGTATCCAACTCCAAGAGCCCATCCTTTGAGTCCGCTTCTGCTGGCTCTAACTGGCTTAAATCAGATTCCCTGGAACATCAGCATCACGCAGGAACTTGCTAGAAATGCAAATTCTTGAGTCCTTCCCAGATTGAATGAAACAAAAACTCTGGGGACGAGGCCCAATAAAGGGTGCTCTAATACGCTTTATAGGTGAGTCTTTGCATGCTAAAGGCTGAGGACCATTGTTCTGGCAGCAGAGCTGGATCTTGGTACCACTGAATGAAGGCAACCTTAGAGGAGTTCCTGATACCTCAGGGTCTTCAGAGGTAGCCCAGTGCCCCATGTTAGAAGATGGTCCATTAGCTCAGGCAACTGTCTACTAGGAAAGGGAATATCCAGATATTTCGATAGCTGGGCAGGCTCTAAATGAACAATAGTGTCCAGGGACCCAAAGTGTTGCCATGGTTCCCCATTAGACTACATGAGGTCAGGCAATGAGCAAAGCTCCAGCCCAGAGTTCTAGCCAGTGACTCCTGGGAGTCCACAAGCCCAACCGCCAGCCATTTCACAGCCCATGAATGTATAATCAGAATTACCATAATTAGAAGCTAGCACAGTCTTCACTTTCCCATCTTGGCCTATGAAATAAGTGCTTTGTAGGAGGAAAGGCCAAATGAGCTGGGCGCAGTTGTGCACCCCTATAATGCCAGTACTCGGGAGACTGAGACAGGAGGATTTCAGGTTCAAGGACAGCCTCAGCAACTTAGCAATGCCATGTTTCAAAATTAAAAAATAAAAAGGGCTGGGGTATAGCTTGGAGGTAGAATGTCCCTGGGTTCAATCCCAAGTATAGAAGAAGAGGAGGAGAGGAAGAGGAGGAG
>PVLC010000860.1:0-28420 GCA_004027655.1 Graphiurus murinus
TCACTAAGTTGCGGAGTGCCTCACTATGTAGCTGAGGCTGGCCGCGAACCCGGATCCTCCGGTCTCAGCCTCCCGAATGCTGGGATTACAAGCGTGCGCCACCACGCCCGGCTGCCAAATTCCTTTTATGAAACTACTTGGCATGATTTCTACTTTCCTAACTAGAGCAATGGAGTAAAAAAAAAAATAAAAAGCAAACAACAAAAAAACCTACAACACCCCCCAAAACAAAACAAAACAAAACCAAAAACCCTCCCCAAACTATTAGCATAATATGCTCAAATATTTAGCATTAAAAAACTCTTAAAAACAAGCCGGGCGTGGTGGCGCACGCTTGTAATCCCAGCATTCGGGAGGCTGAGACTGGAGGATCCGGGTTCGCGGCCAGCCTCAGCTACCTAGTGAGGCACTCCGCAACTTAGTGAGACTCGGTTTCAAATTAAAGAATAAAAAATAGGGCTGGGGGTATAGCTTGGAGGTAGAATGCCCCTGGGTTCAATCCCCAGTACCGCAAAAAAAAAAAAAAAAAAAAAAAAAACTCTTAAAAACAGTCCCATATTTGCTGTTTATTAACTACATAGTTGGTCAACAGACTTCATCTTTCTGAATCTTAGTCTTTTGTAATACGGAGTTGTCTATCTTATGAGGTTAATGTGTAAGAACTAACATGATAGTGCATATGAGAGTACTGGGTAAAGTTTTAAGTAGATGCAGAGCTTGATACTCCTCACTGGGCATTCATGTTGTTTGTCTTTTTGCAAACATGTTTCTTGTCCTTATAAACAGATTATCAACTTCATGCCGGCACAGATATTATCTTACATTTCTTCCTGTTACCACCCTGTGACTTATACATTGTTCTTGTTCAAAGCCTCAGTTGTTCAATATATCTACCAAATTTTATTTTCTACCAAGATGCTGTACAGTTCTTGTGCTTTCAAATGTTTCTCAAAGAAAACAAATTAATATGTTATCCATCCGTTGCGGATGTGAGATTTTGAAGTGGCAGCAAGGTTTTAACCTTAGCCATTTTTGTGACTTGAGGACATGAGAGGGGAAAAAAAAAAGTTGTGACCATTGAGAGGTATCCCCTTCATTGCTCTGAAAAGATATTATTAATTATTTTTCTCACTTAAGGTTGTGGAAAAATGCAGGCTGCCTCTCTCGAGGCAACAGCAGAAGGAAACAGCTCAGGAGGAAAGTGCATTTGCATTCCAAGGAGGTTCCTCAGGACTGTCTTAACCGCCTGTGGTTCCATCATTGTACAGATTTTTCCAATGGCTGTAATTAGAAAAAGGCAGTATCAAAAGAAGCAGAAATAGAAGGCAAGAACTATTGGTGGTTGCAGAAAGCATACACTTTAAGAATTGACTTTGAGGAACTGCAGACAGATAATAACAGCGTGCTGTCAGTGTATTGGTTTCATTCAAGGAAGTGATTCCTTTGGTGTGCCAGAGTAAAGGATGAAGATGTAGGACTGTAGAACTAGAGAATTGCCCTGAGGTGAGCCTTCTCATTCCAGGGGGAAGCCCTTGACTGCTGATGCTGGGCAAAGGGAACTAGTTAATTAACAGCAGAACCACGTTGTAATGATTCCAATGTACTGCTTAATAGTAAAAATACCAGCATATTTTAAATGATGTCTACATAATACACTCGATACTTCTCATTTCACTTTCCAATAATCCTCTGGCTGTGTCCACATAGTTTCAAGTTAAACAGTCCAATTAGGGATTGCTTTTATTAGGATCCTAGCTTGATAGATCTAACTAGGATTGCAAGAGTTATGCCCAAAAGACCCCTCCTAGAAATACTATTTCATTTTCCATTTTTGGGCATTTCAGTTGTGTGCAACTTCTTTAGAATTCCAAGTATGTAGTTTAGTGCCTATTTATGCAGTTCTTATATGTCCACTGGTGAAGGCATACACTTCCTTAGATGCTTTCTGAAAACTTTTTGTTGAGTTAATGGTGTTTGTGCTGACAGTGGCTGTCAACTGAGAAAGTCTTTAGCACAGCATATTCCTCTGCTAATGATTGCTTTCTTTACATTGGGAAAATTAAATTGGGGTAACATGCTCTAAAATTTTTACTTACTTTTAAAGTTTCTGGTTTAATCCTGGGTTAGGATTTGCATATGTTTCTTGAGTTACAGGAAAACACATGAGTAGAATTTTAGCTTTGTTTTCTTTAGCATCAAGGATCTAATAAATGCATTTTTCCTTTGTAGATAGTAGAAACCAAGTTTATAACTCAAAAGAGCTGACATAGCACTATGTTTATTTCTAGATTTATCATGAAGTAGGCAGCTGTGATCACTGTTAAAAATAGGTTGGCTGAAGCTTGAGATGTAATTAATCGAATGCAAAAATATATTATTTTCTACAACTTTGTCACTAAATGTATCTTACCGGGTATCAGTAAAATCATTAGTTTAATACTTGCAAGATTACAGTGTTTCCTGGTTCCTGACAAATTGTCATAATTCTTTTAGGCATCTTTTCATCTTTTGATAAAGTCCATCTGCCTAATTGTTTTCTTTTTTTCCTATGTAAAGCTCTCCCTCCCCCAATTAGGTTCAATGACCTTGAGTGCCTTTTTTTTTTTTTTTTTGCAGTATTGGGGATTGAACCCAGGGGGATTCCACCTCCAAGCTATAACCCCAGCCTTATTTTTTATTGTTTATTTTGAAACAGGGTCTCACTAAGTTGCAGAGGGTCTCACTAAGTTGCTGAGGCTGGTGGTGAACCTGCAATCCTCTGTCTCAGCCTCCCAAGTACTAGGACTATAAGGATGCACCACCGCCCGGCTATGACTGTCCTTTTAAGCAGAGGTATGTATAGTATGACAGACTACCATATTAATGTTTGCATAATAAGAATGTATTAAAAAGGTTTGGAGTCATCATCCTGAATGTGTTTAATTTAATGAATTTGGAGGCAAACAATTTGGATTTGACTGTATTTCCAACGACATAAACTTGAAGAGATTCCCTAAGCCTGGTTTCCAGCTGAAATTTGAATAACAAAAAGTTTCACAGCTCTAGTTGCCTCATTTACTTGGTGGTAATTGGTTTGACTAATTCATTTTAGTTAACTTTTTAATTATGCTGACTTGAAACATAGCTTGTATTGGTCTAATATGGCAACAGCCTCTTTCCCTATTTGTCCTAATTCAAATATGCACAAATCTCATTTTATCCATCTTGTAATGGCCAAGTGGTACCATTTAAGAAATTTTAATTTTCTTAGCACTCTCTTTGCTAAAGTTTGTGGACTCTTTTGGGGACAGCCATTCTTGTTAGCTGCAAACTAATTTGAATTGAGCGATATAAATTGGTGTTTATATTTTTCCCCCTGACTTTTCAAGTTACTACTCAAAGTTTCTTAAACTTGTAAAGTTTTCTAGGGACCTTTGGCTGAATTTATGGCATCCTATCCTCATGATTTCTGGTTGCTATGAAAATACAACATAACTTCTTGTCAAGAATGCTTCACCATGACCCAGAAGTATACCCCATCCCAACCTCACTGCCTTATCTGCCCAACTTTCCCATGTTTCAGGCAAATCAGAGGACTCTGCTTTTCCAAACACGCTTCCTGTATCCCTTTGACTCAACTCTCAGTAAGTCGGTTTACTTGAACTTCCTGGGTCTCCTCAAATTCAAAGTCTTTGTGTACATTTCTTCTGGTCGCCAGAGTGAGATGTGATTGTACTCACCTCTGAACTCCAATAACTTGTTGATCAGACTTTTTTGGTGTGTGTGTGTGTGGCACTGGGGATGGAACCCAGGGGCAGTCTATCTCCAAGCTATACCTCAAGCCTGATTTTATTCCTTTATTTTGAAACAGGATCTCACTAAGCTACAAAGGACCTCACTAAGTTGCTGAAGCTGACTGCGAATCTGCAATCCTCTTTATCTCAGCCTCCCAAGCACTGGGATTACAAGTGTGCGCCACCGGGCCCAGCTTGATCAGACTTTTGGAGCTCCTTCTTCTGTTCGGAATTAATAGCTGTTTATGCACAAACCTCTTACCACGCTGATGGCAGTGGATGTGCCGCTCTCATTCCAACTGCCTTTCCTAGGTAGCACCAGGCCTTGCTCATAAGGCATGGGAGGAGCTTAAGATGGGATGACAGGCTATATGGAGGCTCATTTCAACTTCGTACTGAACTGCTATGTAAACCTTCGTTTTATTTTGTTTTCGGTACAAGGGATTGAACCCAGGGGTATTCTACCTCCCCAGCCCTTTTCATTTTTTATTTTTGAAACAGGGTGTCACTATGTTGCTGAGCCTGGCCTTGAACCTGCCATCTTCTTGTCTCAGCCTCCCAAGTACTGAGAGACAGATATATAATAGTTATCTACAGGCTTTTGTGGGTGCTCTAGGAAAGTATCATGAGGTGTGGAGTGGGGTGACCATTTTTGCTTTAGAGCTATGGAGGTTTTAACAAGCTGATAACTATGAACAGAGTTTTGAGGAGCAGAGAAGCCCATTTTACTCCTGGTAGAGATAATAGACTGTGTAGGCAGGTCATGGATGGAAAGGAGGGTCGCTTTGGTTGGAGCATAAATTTTACAAGAAAGACGTGGATAATGGAAAATGATATTGCGATGGCAAATTGGGGCCTACTGTGGAGGGCCAACTCTGCTGTACATCAAGTTTGGAATTCATCCTTGAGGCCACATGAAGGACTTGGGCATTTTTAGAGCAGGAATGTGATGCCATTGGGTTTGTGTTATGGGGAGGTGGGAGCTTGGGAGGCAGCATGGCCGGAAAACAGTGTCTATGCTGCTGGTTCCAAGTCCAGAATCTAGAGTTGACAATTTTCATACAGTTTGCATCTTCTGTTTGTGTGCAATGTCAGAATGCATAATTAACTTAGCATCTGTACCCACTTGGACAGACAGACACACCCATTCACTATTGCATTTTAGAAGTGCAAAGTACACTATCTGAGAATGATACATGAAATTTAAAACATTATATTTAATATACTACACGTGTGTGGTAGGGGGAGAGAGAGGGGGAGAGAGAGAGAGAGAGAGAGAGAGAGAGAGAGAGAGAGAGAGAGAGAGAGAGAGAGAGAGATTGGTTCTGGGATGAAACCCAGACTTTCATGCATGCTAGGCAAGCACTCTACCTCTGAGCAACATCCACAGCTATTTATATTTTAAAAGAGAAGTGCTTAGCTGGTCATGGTGACACACACCTGTAATCCCAGTACTTGGAAGGCAGAAACAGGAGGATCACAGGTTTCAGGTCAGTGTCAGCAACTTAGAGCAAGACCCTCAACAATGTAGTGAGACATTGTTTCAAAACAAAAAATAAAAAAGAGATGGAGGTGTAGCTTGGTGGTAGAATGCCCCTGGGTTCAACCATACTACAATGATACATGAAATTTAAAACATTTGAAACCTGTGATCCTCCTGTTTCTGCCTTCCAAGTACTGGGATTACAGGAAAAAACAAGAAAGAGGAAAGACAAAAAGAAGAAAGAAAGAAAGAGTAAGAAAGGTCTATATTTTCTATATAAATTTTTATTTAAAAACGGATATGAGATTTTACATAAAATTAAAAATATGGAGGCATGGTCAATGCACAAAAATGAAAAAAAAAAGGAAACACCTATATTCTACACAATTTTTTATTAAAAGGGACATGAGTCTTTAATTAAAAATAATTTTAAAAAACAAACATTGCTGAAGTATGGCCAGTGCACAATGGAGCTGTAAATATTTGATGGATGGAACTTGGTGAGTTTCTTCCTGTGTGACCACCACCATAATCCACGCCATAAACAAGAATCGAGACTCTGATGCTCATGAAAGGAGAGCGTGCCTTTTGAGAGCCAGGAAGACCACTTAGGTGCCAGGGTACTGGTGTAGTGTAGATCATGTACAGAGCCCTCTGGGTGGAAGTCCAGGCCAGGGATCTAATTCTCAATCAACTTCCTCATTTCTACTTGGCCACTTCAGAGTGCTTTGATCTGGAGGACGTGAATTCTTGGTTTCATCTTCTGACTGTGCTATCAGCCTCTGATACCACTTCTCCTTTCTTCTGTCAACATCGATCATTCTTCAGCCTTCTAGTTCTTAAAATACATAGATAGCATACATTTCCAGTTGAAGAGGATGATCCCCTCCCCCCCTTGAAAAGGGATATCTGTATTTATTATTTATGAGTTGTAACTTCTTTCCACCAGGGAGGCCCCTGAAAATTATGTGGCTGATCAATTTTCTGAGCCAGATTTTATCTCAGTAAAATGGTCTTAAAAGACTGTTGCCATGGGAAGACTGTGAAGTGTTGGAGCACAGGACACAGCCATGGTTTAATTCCATGTGAGGTATCAGTGATGGATGCGGGGCCTATAGAAGATGTGTTTATGATCCCCATGTTCTTCCTCATGCATGGCTCAACTCACATTAATACTGAGGATTTTTTGCTCCAGGCAATGGCTGAGGCATTAAATGACTCTCATGTAAAGACTAGAGAACCCAATGCAAGTCAGATTTACAGAGTGGGAGGAGGGACCCAGTTCAACGTAGGGCCATTTTGTTACTTTCTCTTGGGAGCATTTTATTTATAGTCATACCTTCCAGTGAAAGTTCGTCCTGTCTGAACATCTACATCACTGCCAAGCCAACGAGATTCAGATATTGCTTGGAGCCTTTCGTTCCTATATTTAAAACAAAATCTATCCATAGCTGCCTGTTTACATTACTTTCATCCTATCTGGGTTTGACAAATGCTGTAAATTAGGATTAAAAAAAAAGGAGATAAGGGGCAGGGATAGGAAGAAGGAAATAAATCTACAAATTCTCAGACACTGATGAATTTCTAAGTGTGTATGTTTTAAAAGATGAGAAGATTTCTCAGAACTCCCTGTCTGTATTCTGAAGGGAATTTCTTTGCATGTGCTTTCAAAATCTGCCTTTTCAGGGTACTCAGTATTCATTAAAATGTAAATCAATAGATTTCTATGTGCTGAGGATTGTTTTATCTGACTTTTATGAACTTCAAATTTCATAAGCACTTTAAATAGTTTATCAGAGAAGGTGGATATGATCAAAGCATTTTATACACATGTATGAAAATGTCAAAATGAAACCCATTATTTGTATGATTAATATGTTCTAGTAATTATAATAAAATGCAATGAAAGAGAATGACTGTTAAGGAGAAAAAAATTTAGAAATGTTCTATATGTCAACTCCTTTAAGAATTTAGTAAGTTGGTTATGTGTGTGACAAAGTAGTTTTGTTTCCTAATCACTTTTGAATTTAATTTTTTATCCAGTAGTTGGTGCTTTGACATGTAGGAATTTGTGATTGCAGGGGACTAATTTTATATCATCATAGTGACTATGTGATTTTTCTACTATGCAGTAATTCTTCAGGATATAAGTAAAGATCAAGTGGTAGCAATAGAAAAAAATGTGTAGGTGGCAATTTTTACTGTGAGAGAAAAAATATCCTAGACATTCTTCTTGTTACAGACAATTTATTTGTTGCTGCGCTGAGAGTCCTGAGACATTAAAACAGTGACTTGACAAAGATTAAGTTGATAATTTTTGTTATTTTCATCTCTAATGAGTTTGTTTTCTTTCATTACTCAAGAAAAAAATATATGCATGTGTGAGCAGGCATATACATACATTGACACATATACCCTGTCTTTGCCATTAAAATTTCATGCAAATAAATGACATACATGTAACTCTGTTTATTAATGCTCAAAAGATTTTGACAAAAACAAGTTTCAAGGAGTCAGTATCTAAGACACCAGGTCCAGCTATTGCTGACCTCAAATTTATATAACCATGGTCTCTACCTGTTGACCAGATACCAATTGATGATCTTTTCTTTTATATTCTATATTGCCACAACTTACATTTCAAATTGTTTTAAAAAATTGCCTCCAGCACTTCCCTAAGCTAATGTGTTCTCGGTTCTTGGCATGACCATCCATTGTGTATCATTGTTGAGAGACCTCCACACTGACTTTAACTTCTTTAGGAGATGAGAGATCAACTCCTGTGCCTTTTCTCCTGGTACACGTAGTTCCTCCCTTCATATCCTTTACCTAAATGACTAAACTCCTCACTGTTCTAGGTCTCTGTGCTTGTGAACTTTCTAGCACTATAACAAAATACCTGAGGCAATTATAAAGAAAAAAATGCTCATTATGACTAATGGCTTTAGACTGTAATCAGGTGGACTTATTGCTTTCAGTCTTCTGATGGGGGAATTGGACAGTAATAGTAGGCAGTGCATGGAGGAGCAAGCTACTCACATCATGGCCAGGAAGCAAAGATGTAAGAAAAGAAAATGCCAAGATCCCACAACCTCCATTGAGGACCTGGCCCCAGTGACCTAAAGACTATCCATGAGGACCCACTTTCTAAAGGTTCACAGCACCTCACAACAGTGCCAGTCTGGAGGTGAAGACTTTAACACATGTGCCTTTGGGGAAAATTCAACATATACAAACTGTAGCAAGACCTTACTTTCATCTCTCTTATTCTCTTAAACCTGACGTATTCCAGTTATCTTCTAAAAACCCATCATGGAGAAGATGAGTCTCCACCAAGCCCTTCATGTTAGTCAAGCTTCTAAATGTATCATTCCGGGAATTTCTGGATGTGACTCTGTTTCAGTCAGCATTCTCATAACTGAGACCCAAAATACCTGTCCACCACAACGGAGAGGAAGCGAGATTTCTTTGCTCACAGTTCTGGAGTTTCAGTCCATGTTAGGCTGGGTGATGTCAGGAGAGAGTTAGGGTGGGAAGCAGAGAGAGACAGCATGAGTGGAGGGACACTGCTCTCCCATCATGGAGGCTGCAAACCGAGAGAGCAAAGGGCTGGAGAAAGGGACATATGTGTACCCAAGGAAACCCTCCAGGGGCGGGGGGGGGGGGCTCTTCCTCAGCAACTGAGACCCGTCTCCAACCTGACTGCCGTTCTACAGCCTGAGGTCCAGGGCACATTCTAAATCCCAACCATAACTGGCTCAGAACAGCTCTGCCACATTTTAAATTACGTTTCTGTGAAGCTATCCTCAAGCAAGACTGTTCTCAACCTTTTCCAGTAAATTTCATGGTTACCTGTCTACTTCACTGCCAGAACATGCGCTTCTTCATTAAATGCTTTGCTATCGTTTACTTGGGCCTTTCAGTTCAAGTTAGTGCTAGAAAAGGCTATGGATATTTAAAAAGATAAAGCCAGGCATGAAACAAAGAGAATAAGCTGGGTTTTTTTTGTAAGAGAAAAAAGAAAAACCCTTCAGACTGTACTTTGCTTTCATCTTTTCTACTAAGAATAATGATCTTCACACTGAAAAGAATAGCACAGACAAGTTACAAGAGAAATGATGTACAAGGTGTCAATGATGGAGATAATTTGAGTCCTTTTTATTCTCACCCAGATAAATTACCTTTGTCATGATAGAAGAATTCAAAGTATTGTTGAAGACCCATTGTTCAATCTCTATCTTGGCTCACATGAACATTTTTTGTTCTGTGATTGACATATAATGATTATACATATTTATTGTGTACACGTGATGTTTCTACACATATATATGTCATGCTATCATCAAATCAAGATAGCATATTCATCACCTTAAGCATTTCTCATAACACCAAAAACCCCTTTCTTCCAACTGCTTTGCAGTATACAATGCATAAGGCTTACCATATCATTCCCTCATTAAGAACCTTCAGTGGTTTTCCATACTTTTATCATTGCATGCAGAATCTTTCCCCATCTTCCATCGGATATTGTGTACATATGTGAGAATATCAATGTCAACCTCAATATCCTGTCTGGGGAAGGGGGAAGTGGAGAGGGAGCCCTGGGAGCCCACCAAGTGCTGTGTACATGTATGTCACTATCCCTGTGAATTACAAGATGATATGAGACTACAATGCACCAATAGAGTATAAAAATAAATATTTAAAAAATAAGCTATTGCACTGTTCAGAAAAAAAGAATCTTTCCCCATCTGCCTTTTATGCCTTTAACCTCATCTCCTACTCCACCCTATATTCTATTATGCCAAAATATCCTCCGAGAATACTTAATGTGTATCATAACTGTAATAACTATCACATCACATTTTTTCCTTGATGTATTTCTCTTTCTTCTGGAAAGTCTAAAGTAAGCACTCCTTTTTTCTCTAGGCACTCGAGAGAGAACGTGTGTTCTGGAATTATGTAGGCTTAGGTTCCATTCTGGCTTTTCCTCTTCCTGGCCTTGGCAGAAATGACCAGCCATGTTGCTTTTGTTGGGAGAAAGGGGAAAATGCTGAAATGGTGGTCCAGGCAGTAACTAGGAAGCTTTGCTAGCCCTGCTCTGTACATATCTGGGTGTGGTTATATAATTACTGACTGTGGGTTGTCAGTGGAATTAATGTGTATCACCTCTTTGGAGGCTTTTAAGAAGTAGGGTGCCTTCTTAGGATTTTCTCCATTCTCTTGCTGGATGACAAGGTTATGAACCCATGAGTTGTGGAAAGGGCCTTAGTCTCTGCATCACTGCATGGAGGAGAGCTGCGCCTTATGACCAGGAATATTTATGTTGGACTGTCATGCATAAATAACTTGCAATGTGTTTACTTTTTGCTCATATATAATTGTCCCTTGGTATTCGCAAAGAATTGATTCCAGGGCCCTTATTTTCTCAAGAATTATTTTGCCTGCAATAATTATTTATAGATGTATTCTCTTTTTCTGTTACATATGGGGATTTATTCATAGAACTCATACAGAATCTTTCTATTTATTAATTCAACAGACATATGGTGTGCACTCACTGTGTACTGGGCTGTGCTGGCTACTAAATTAAACTTATTTTTTCACTTATACCTAAGCTCTCACTAGCCATCAGTTCTATTTTTCAGACTAAGATAAGTCATAGTAAAACTATAGTCAAAAGAACAATAAAAATGAAAGAAAAGGAAAACTACAGTCCTATGCCAAATTTGGTCCACTGCCTGTTTTTTTTTTAAATAAAATTTTATTAGAATATAGCCATATTTGTTCACACTAGTATTGCTGTTGTGCTCCAATGACATAGCTGACTAGTTAGGACAGAGTTCTTCTATCCCAGCCAGCCAGCTTACAATATCTACTTCTGGACCTTTATAGAAAAAGTTTTCCAGTTCATGATTTGTAGCATTAAGATCAGTTTTGGGCCAGGTGTGCTGACATGCTCCTCTAATTCTAGTACTTGGGAAACTAAGGCAGGAGGATTGCAGGTTCCAGGCCAGCCTCAGCAACTTAGCAAGACCCCACTTCTAAATAAAGAGTGCTGGGGGTATAGTTTAAAGGTAGAATACCTCTGGAATCAATCCTCAGTACAAAAAAAAAAAAAAAAGATTCTGTTGATGGAGCACATCTGTAATCCCAGTACTTGGGAAGTTCAGACAAAGGGATCCCCAGGTTCAAGGCCAGTGACCTGCAACTTAGCAAAACTTTGTTTCAAAACAAACCAGAAATGTAAAATGTAAAAAGGTGTTTTAGATGCTGTATTTTAAAAGGATAGTAATAAGCTGGAGTGAGCTAGTTTGACAATGGAAAGCTTGAAAACTATGCCACACAGTAAAGGAAAAGGTACAGGTACTCTTTAGTCTGGAAAAGAGAAGTTCTAGGGTGCTTATAAAGTAAAAAATGACAGAATAATGGTATGTATCACCCCCTCTCACATATGACATGCTACTGCAAGAGTACAGGCTAGGAAGATATTTCAGAAGGTAACTTGGACTTCAATGAATTGGGAATTCCTTTGGATTCAGCAATTATAGTGTGGAATCAATCCTAGAGAAGTGTTTTTAAAACATATAGGAAGAATTATAGCCAAAGATGTTGATTAGGGCTTTGTTTATACTCATTGAAAAAGGCTTACCCCATGGGGAATGGTTAAATAAAATATGGTGCACATACTGTGTATATGTTGTTTTAGTTGAACAGATGCAGCCATTACAAAGAAGGAAGTAGCTGTATATTTCCAGTCCTAAAAAGACTGTCAAAAAATGTTCATTCCACTGGGCAATATATTATGATACTATTTATATATTCAAAAACATATTGTGTAAATATTTGCATATATAGTATAGTTAAGCCTCAACTAAACTTCACATGACAGAAAGTCTAAAATTACAGTGGCACAAGCAGCTGGGATTTATTGTTCTGTCATGCAAAGCCCAGGCAGGGATGATTAATGTGAACTCCTCCTAGCTGCTTGTTTGGCCTTGGGTCACTTGAACTTTGGTGACACAGTGAAGAATTGGGCGCTGTTCATAGTTGGGGAGTTGATTATATGGGATACTGTTTGTGTGTCTGTGGTACTGGGGATTGAATTCAGGGGCATTCTACTCTGAGTCCTTCCACCACCCACATCTACAGCCCCTTTACTTTTTAATTTGAAACAGGGTCTCTTGAGGTTGCTGAGTGTCCTGCTATTTGCTGAGGCTGGTCTTGAACCTATGCTTTTTCTGTCTCAGTTTCGCAAGTACTGGTATTAAAGGCATATGCCATCTCATTTGGTGCTGTTTGGGAAATTAAAGGTCACCACTGTGCAAAATACAAACACAACTTGGTCGCTGTGGAAGCTGAAAAATAAAGTCAAGTTATGCAGAAGTTCATTTGTTAAGTATGAAGTGTTTTCTAACAGGAGGTGGTTCACAGAATTTGAAAATAATAGCTAAAGAAAGGCTATAAAAGATTCAAAGACTAAAAAGACTTAAAGCTAGAGAGAATATGAGATTATCTGAGTTGTGTTACCATTTTACATGTCTATTACAGTCTAAAAAGGTTAATAAATGAAAAAAAAAAAAGAAAATCTGTTGTTCTAGAATTTTTGAAAGATGTTAACCTTGTACCCCCCCAAATCTTTTTAAAACTATGCATGCACTCACAATTGCTTATTTTTGTATTATTTCATATGTTGTTACATTAATGTGTTAAATGCTTTAAAAGATGTTCACCCCCCAAAAGTTAATTAGCTACAGTTGAATAAACAATTTTAGTGAAAAAATTGTTAATCATGATGACTTCCTAATATCTCAAGAAAAATATATACTTAGGAAGGTTCACTCAGGATTAGGACTAGGTTCACTATATCTATGACACAGAGATTAAATAATCTTACTTGAAATTAAATCTTTCCCCCCAGAAATTTCCCATCAGATCTATTAGCTCACCATTGTTCTTACCTGGACCAGTGGCTGAGGAAGGACATATATCAGGAGTAGAGAGTAGAAACCAATTTCCTATGGTTTACTTCTGTTTTAATTACTTATATTTACTCAATTCTATTTCTGTGTGACATCTTTTAACCCAAGTGTGTATTGTGTAAATATTAATCTAGTTAATATTATGTATTTCACAAGTTCGTACATTTATAATGCAAGGTGAACATTCCTAATGTGAAAATCTGAAGTCTTCTGTTTTATATTCTTAATGGTGCATTGTAATTATACATCATAGTGAGATTAAAAGTGATATGAACATATTTGCATACCTGATGGTGTATATCCCTCTGCATCCCATCCTGGTCTCCCCTCCCTTCCTCTCTTCCTGTACATGTTACTGAGATTAGTAGTGAGATCTTCATATATAGATATAACATTACTGGACCTGTTTCCTTCATCAAGCCTTTATTTCTTTTCCTTTCCTCCCTCCACTTCTAAAGATAAATAAATAACTCAGAAATCTGAAACACTTCTGATTGCAAGCATATTGAATAAGGTTTTACTCAACCTGTAATTGTTAGAGTACAACCCCAAAGCACAATGTCTGTAACTTTCCGATAGTGAATGGAGAGGATTCTGCTGTTCACCCTTGTACCTTGTGCAATTCTGTGGTCTTCCCTTAGGGTGCTTCATGTATTGGACAAGTGACCCTCTCATATAGGAGCTGAGTTAGGGTGTGAGACTTATTCTGTATTACAAATATTAGCCAAGATTGATTTTTAATTTTTCTCTGTGAGATAAACCAAATAGAAGTAGACAGTCTAATAGTCTATTCCCATACTCTATAAAGCAACTTTTTCAGCCTCTAGAATGTGTTTTCTCTTCGTTGCAGTAGTTTCTTCAGCTTACAATGAGATTACTTTGTGTACATACTAAATTTATCTTCTCTCCTTCTCTGCCTTTTTATTACAGAAACTTGTTTTTATTGTTCAGTTTTTTTTGATATATTTCTATATATGAAATTGTGTGAAGGTCTAATATTGACTGGAATGGGTCATGATTTTCCAGTAGTTTTAGTCAGTGTTTTTTTTCACTTGATGGCAGGGTTTTTTGGAATTAACGGGGGTTGGTTAATGAAGGTATTCAGGAATTATTTCCTGAATCAAGTTAGCCATCTTTTCTCTGCCTTAGTTGTTTCATCTGTTACAACAGGGACATTATCTTATTGGGATTTTGTGACAAATGAAACCATACACATAAAGTGGGGACAATATTTGATAAATAGCCATTCCTCAACAAACATTAGTTATAGTAATTCAGCCGATGCTCAAAGAAAAAGAACATGATTAGGTTTATAAACCAGAATGATAAAATATTTCATTATGTAAGAATCCTGCAGAAAGCTGATGCTTCCAGACTCATGGTGGTTGTTATCTTCCATGGTGGCATAGGACAAGGTCATGATCATGATGGTCTTTGGGGCCACTGCCCTATACAAATTTTACACAGAAATCCTAAAAAGAACCTCAGTTAATGCTAGATGAAAGCTTAGAGACAGGCCTTCTTGGATGGAGAAATGTATACTCGGGGTTCAGTGATTGATCTAAATTCACAGAGATAGCTGGGATCAGAATGTGCATAAAAATGAAAGTCTTTTCCTTGCCTAAGTCTACCAGGATGTCTTTGTTTATAATGGCAATTGGGGGAAAGGTAAAGAATATGGTGTAGCCGGGTGTGGTGGTACACACTTGTAATCCCAGCATTTAGGAGGCTGAGACCAGAGGATCCAGGTTTGCGGCCAGCCTCAGTTATCTACTGAGGCACTCCGCATCTTAGTGAGACTCTGTTTCAAAATAAAGAATAGAAAATAGGGCTGGGGGTACAGCTCAGAGGTAGAATGCCCCTGAGTTCAATGCCTAGTACCACAAAAAAAAAAAAAAAAAGAATATTGCGTTTTCAACATTTTAGACTAGAAACATAAGCCCAAACTTTTACTGGAGATAAATGTTTCTAGGGTATTTGAAAGACATTTATTTATTGTTTCTTCTCTTGTGGAGATATGGTGTATCTCTTTTGAAGAGACAAAGTGAACAAGCAGTTTCTCTCTTTATACAGTCTTTGTTTTTTTTTTCATTTTTATCTTTGTTCTATGTTGCCTGCCTTTTTAGGTGCAGCATTAATAAAAGATATAGATTCTAATTTTAAGAGAGCATCTTCTTGGGCAAGTATAAGGAACTAGAAATCTAGGGGATTAGGAAGCCAATTTAAAAAAAATGGAAAAAATGAAACATTTGAATATAAAGATGTCCAATTTCTTTGGCTCATTGATTTAAGTTTAAAAACATTGATGAGATAAAGGTAGAATGTGCATGGCTTATTGGTTTGGTTTTAAGATGAACTATCTTTATTTCGTGTCTGAGGTAACATTCACTTAAATTGTTCTCATCTCTGGAAAAATCAATACAGGAAAGAAAGCAGTTGCCTAAGGAGCCTCATTTGAGCTAACAGGTTAACACTTGTGTCTCTCAGGTTGCTTCCTGCAAATAATAATTTCTACTCTAGCCAGTAAAAATGGACAGGGATTTATTATGGGGTCTAAGGTGACTTACATAATTTCTGGGAGTCTCAGATAACCAGGCTTGTATGCTATACAAAAACATTGGATTTTGCCAATGGAATTCTTGTTTCTTAGCCCCTCTGAAACTAGGGGCTGAACCTTAGGAAATTTCTGCTGCCACCATCATGGGGGTTATGATGGGAGGCCTGAGGGGTGGATATTAGTTCACATACAGAATCCTTTCTTCCAGGGACACTGGGAAATGCAGCCTGACAATTTCTAGGCTCTGATCTTTAGGGAAGCATGCTACAAAGAGGTTAGAATAGACTTGACCTCAGCACAGTCCCTGGGGAGTTAGACAATGTTATGAATATGCTGGCATGGGATAAGTTTATTAGACTATTACTATTATTTTAGAAGAAGAAAGGTAGAGATAACTCAAGAAACTATACTTGGCATAAGTTATACTTTGAATGAGAATAGAAGAAATATTTGCTCAATTTAATGCTATCACTTTGCTTATAGTCAGCCAATTCTATTTTAGTGTTAAAAGGAGTATTAAAGGAGGCATTAGAATAAGGCAGTTTTTACTTTGTATAGTTCCAGTACACATGAATTTCAGCTGCCAGAGACTAGTTAAATAACACTTACAATATGGTTCAAATTTCAGTTACCATGGCACATTAACTGTATGTACTGCAGAAAGCAGAAAGTTCACTACTAGCTCTTTAGTCTAGAAATCCTGCATAAATAACAGATGTGTATCATGCTCAATGACCAATCGCATCTCTTCTTTCAAAACCCATTGGCGATTGGTCACTGCACCTTACTTACTTAGTTCTCATGCAGAGCTAAGTGCGTGGCTGGGTTGCTTCCTTTTTATTCAGTAATAAATCTGCATGACATTTCACAAAACTAGGTCATAGTAAGAAGAAATTGGCCAACAAAGACAAAAGTCTAGCAGAGAACAACAGAATGATAAGGTGGGAGTAAAAATATGTATTGACAATAAATAGAATTATAGAGGAATTAATTGACTGGGAAAATGTAGACATCGCCATCAACTGGTCCACCATGTAGATAATGCAACCAGGCGAACCTAGTGACTGAGAACTTAGCTTCATATACAAGGATAGTGATTGTGACCAAAAGGATGAAGATGTCAAAGCCAAGCAATGCTGACACACGCTCCCCATTAGAAAAACTCACAGATCACATTTTCCTTATCTATTAATCCATCAGTGGACACTTAGATTGTTTCTACCACTTAATTATGGTGATTGATGCGGCAGTGAACACAGGACTTAACTTCCCTTGGGTGTATACCTAGAACAGGAATTGCTGCATTATTTTTGTACTTATTTTCCTTTTTACAAAGAAATACAATGTTTTAATATTTCTAATATTTTGAATGGATAGTTTTGCAAATTTCTACTTCCATGTGCATCTAAAACCAACAGTAAAAAGTTTTAAATATTTTGACAAAAAAATTAAAAAGTCATATAGTAGTTATCATTTTCCCATTGATTAAGATTTCTTTACATAGTTTAACTTTGCCCACTCACTTATTTGGTTCATACTACCAAGTGGATAGAGGACAGTATAAAATGAAGGATGACAAGCATTTTATATGTCCCTCTTGGAAGTCTGTACTTTCTGGCTAAGAGAGTTAAATTATAATTTAAGCATTATCTTCGAAGACATGGGGTCACTGCATGATGATAGAGCATTTTAAGATAAATTAGAAAAATGCATCCCTTCTTGAGGACACTTCAATTCCATCTGTCAGAAAATAGTCCTCGTTGATAATGGCTGCAATGGAAATGTTGTGTCATTTTTTTTTTTTTTCATAGAAGCATTATTTTGCCATAAAGATCCTTAAAACAATATGACCGTTCACCAACAAGAGAATAGAATGATAATTTTTTTTTGTTAATACAGTGGTCTAAAGTGTAGATATTAAAAGAATAAACTTCTGTGCTCAAGGATGCATTTTTATAACTACACTAGTGTATTGGATTAGGTCCTACCCTAATGATCTCTTTTTTTTTTTTTTTTTGTGGTACTGGGAATTGAACTTAGAGGCATTCTACCTCCAAGCTATACCCCCAGCCCTATTTTTTATTCTTTATTTTGAAACCGAGTCTCACTAAGTTGCAGAGGGCCTCACTAAGTAGCTGAGGCTGGCTGCGAACCCGGATCCTCCGGTCTCAGCCTCCCAAATGCTGGGATTACAAGTGTGAGCCACCACGCCCGGCTTAATGATCTCTTTTTTAAAATACTTTTATTGGTGTCTTGTAATTAGACATCATACTGAGGCACAGTGTGATAGGAATAGATGAGCACACAACAGTTGATGCATTTCTCTCTGGATCCCAATCTGCTCCATTCTATTCCCCATACATGTCATTGAGACTGGCATGTCTAATTTCATATGCTTACATAGCCTTATTTATTTATTTATTTATTTATTTATTTTTATATTAATTGGTGCATTGTAATCATACATCTTTGTTAGGTGCAAGCTAATAAAGGCATATATGCACACATTTCTCATTTAACCCCTTCCCCAATTCCCACCCCAGTCCCTCGCCCTCCCTCCTTTGCAGGTTCAGATTAGTGAAAGTACATTTGTGAAAGTACATCATGTGCATTAGGGTGCCCCCCACCCCCACCCCCACCCATCCCCCTTAGTTAAGTCAACTTCTTTGCTCATCTACGGTTTCTTCTTTTTCATCTGGAGTCTGGAGTCCCTCTTATGCCCCATCTTCTCCCTAGCATCTGCATATTAGGGAGAACATATGCTTCTTTACTCTTTGTGACTGACTAATCTCACTTAACATAATGTTTTCCAGTTGCATCCATTTCCATGCAAATAACATGTTTTTGTTCTTCTTAATTAGTGCAACCACTTTGGAAAACAGTATGGAGGATCCTCAGACCAATGGGAATGAACCTACCATATGATCCAGCAATACCACTTCTGGGTGTCTACCCCAAAGAATGGAAACCAAATTATTAGACTGACGCATGTGTTTCTATGTTTATAGCTGCACAATTCACAATTGCCAAACTATGGAAACTTCCAAGATGTCCATTGACAGATGAATGGATTACAAAACTATGGGATATGTACACAGTGGAATTTTACTCAGCCATTAAGAAGAACATAGCCTTATTTAAACTGTTACCTTCCTGTGTCTTTGGATATGGCCTTGTGGTGCACTATGGACCCAGATGATGGTTTTCAAGGAGTTTCAGCCCAGTTTACAAAGATATCTACAGAGCATAAGCGGACCACATGGCTGGGGAGTCAGCTAGCCCCTCAGTGGAGCAGGCAGGACAAGCTTCAAAGGAAACAAGGTTGTATTGTCTGGAAGGTTAGTAACCAGGGCTGGAGTTAGGGAGAGGTAGGTGAGCTTTCTTATGCAAATGACCACTGAGTTTGATTCCAATTTTTGATATTTTGTTTATCACACTTTCTTGCATTTTTATTTAAACATACATTTAGTGTTTACCTAAAGGAGTTGAAAACTTACCACCACCCAAAAACCTGCACATGGGTGTTTATAGTAGCTTTATCCACAGTTGTCAAACTTACCAAGGTGTCCTTTAGGACAGGAGTGGATAAACAAACTTGGAGCATCCAGATAATGGAATGTTAGTGCTAAAAAGAAATGAACTATCAAGTCATGAAAAGACATAGAGGAAACATAAATACATAACTCTAAGTGAAGGTAGCTAATCTGATTCCAACTATGTGACAAGGAAAACCTATGGAGACAGTCAACGGACCAGTGGTTGCCAGGGGCTGGGGGAAAAGGAAGCACAGGAAAATTATGGTGCAGGAAAACTATTCTGTAGTATGATATAATGGTAGCTACATATCATTATACATTTGTCTGAATCCATAGAATATGCAACAGTAAGAATGAAAACTAATGTAAGCCGTGTTCTATGGGTGCTCATGATGTGACTGATAAATTGATAACTTGATTTATCAATTCATCAACTTACCAACTGTGACAAATGTACCTCTTCCATGGGAAGATGTCAATAATGGGGGCAGCTGTGCGTCTGTGGAGGCAGGGATATAGAGGAATTCTTCATACTCCCCTTCAGCATCACTGTGAACCGAAAACTTCTCTAAAAACAATGTCCATTAAAATGTTATTAATTTTCATAGCTGAATTTTTGTGATTTTGTGCCCAAGGTGCCCCACTAATTTCTCCCTACTTCCTGCCTGGAACTTCATTAGGCAACTTTATATTTGCACCTGCTGATTCACTATAAAAAGCATGGGGACCACATGGTGAAGCCTTCAGGCATTTGAGGGAGAGGAATGCTGATGGTTTTTCTAATGCACTTTGGTGTCATGAATTTAAAATGCAGGTAGTGCTCATGGTTCAGTGTTTGCTATAAATGGCATGGAACCATGCACTAGCCTCTGAATATTTGTCAGAGTGTAGGTATTTGACAGTAAATATTTCTTTTCTCTCTGTGGTGCTGGGGATCGAACCCAGGGCCACACACTGCTGGGCAAGAACTTTACCAGTGAGCAACATCCCCAGCCCCATGACTGCCTTTTTATGACAAGCTTAATGATACTTCTGTATGTGTTTAGAAATTCAGATGTAGCTTGACAGCCAGGCAGGATTCTTAGACTTAGCAAATAAAAATAAAGGGTGTTCAGTTAAATCTGGATTTCAGACAAAGAATATTTTAGTAAACGAATACTCCATGAAATATTTGGGATAGGTGTATACTAAAAATAAAATAACCATTTATTAGAAATTCAGATTTAACTGAAAGTCCTCTGTTTTATCTGACATCTCCATCTCTCCTACGATTGCAATGGTTTAGAGAGGGCTAATTCCATCTTTTGTCTTAGTTGTCATTGCTACAATGTAGAGACTTCAGTATATTAATGGCAATCCCATACTGATGCTTTGACTGGGAAGTATGTTTTCTAATCATTTCTTTATATGCTAACTTTTGTGTCTTTGAAAAAAATAGCTTTTTTTCCTATTAGATGCGCTCCTCTTTTTCTTTTCTAATATTGTGATTTCTTTCCCTCTTTGGATTTTAGCACATAAAGACTAGACTAACACAGGTCAGTCTTTGTCTTTTCATCTCATTCCTTTGATAGTTAAGAACTGACAGGGAAGGCACAGGAGACCAACGGGTGAAATGGGGCACCATGTTGCCTTCACTGTTGCTTGCTCTCTTAGGCATGGGCTTAATATATAAATATGCAGTTGGGCATAGTGGGGCACGCCTGTAATCCCAGTACTTGGAAGGCTGAGACAGGAGGATCAAAGATTTGAGGACAGCCTCTGCAAAGTAGTAAGACTCCCAGTAACCAAGTGAGACTGTGTTTCAAAAAAAAAAAAAAAATAGGGCTGGGGGTTTAGCTTGGAGGTAGAATGCCCCTGGGTTCAATCCCCAATAACACACAATACAAACATATATAAATTATGTAAATATTATATAAATATGTCTTATATATTTATATAATATTTACATAACTTATAAATATATAAAACATATGCACATATTTGTATATAATATATAAAATATATATATTTACTTGATTTCAAGCAACTTTGCTTTCCTAGTCCACATAATTCTACTAGTTCCATCATGCATTTTGAAGTTAAGGCAGGCCACCCATCTGTCGTTCCATCCATACTTATATGCAGTATTTGTAATATATTTAATTGGATGACTGATTGCCAGCCCAATACTCAAGTATCAGTGGAGTTAGGAAATCTGCCATGTGCTAACCACAGTGATTTACAATTTCTGCTTGCATCAGGGAAATCCTATTTTGTTATGTTTTCTGTCTTCCCTTTTGTTTACAAAGTTGGTTCTTTCCAAATTTTCCTAACGCTGTCTCAATTCCAGGGCCAACATCAGGCTCAGTGGCGAGTTTAGTGAACCTGTCTCGGTGGCTGGTCTTCTTGCTCAAATGGTCAGGCGATTTGCTTGCCTGGTAGGCAGCCCACACCAGTTCTAGTTTTCCTGGACTTGTTCTCACCACTAAAATGCAGAACATAGAAAATAGCCACCACTTTTTTCCTGTTCATCTTCTCTAAAGTTTGAATCACTCTTTTCCTGTTCCTCATAAGTTCAAAGCCTGGTTTTCATCGTCTTTGGGACAATGGAGTTGTAGGGAAATTTTGGTGGACTGGAAACTTCTCCAGCAGGGAGAGGAATCACTGCCTGCAGCTTAAAGGACTCCTGGGACCAATGACGACCTGCCCCATCACAGGGCTAAGTGTTAAGGAGACGATTGTGAATGCTTTGCCTGTAAAGTGTCTGCATGGTTGTGGGAAAAAGAAGCACACACACAGAGTTTTACTCCACTGTCATTTAATGCCAGTGTTATGCAGAGAGAATTATGGGAGCCGAGGTAGGGATCAAGGGAGTTTTTTTCAGGCAAGGTAGGAAAGAAGCTCCCGGCAGCACAGAACAGCGGTGTGGTCAAAAGTTCACAAAGTGCTGTTGGGGGATTCTTGGCTCCTATCCAGGCATCATGCATTGAGAAAGGCAATTTTGATATTGCATTGCTCTGGCCCCTGAGGACCAAGGGGCTGGGGTGACTTAGACTGCTTTTCCTTCTGAATATGAGCAACCAAAGAAGCTTCTGTCCCCAACCAGGGCTGTGCTCAATAGGTATGAGAGCTGCAGCAGAGAGAGGTGGGTTGTGAGATAGAATGATCTGGTGGGGAGCACTCGTGCTTGGCACACTTCCTAGCCCTGGCATAATCTGGGGGCTGAGCAGAAATGTCCCAGCAAGCTAAATACTGAGGACCTGCTACCATGCGAGTGTCTGCCAGTACAAGTCCATACACATTGGAGGCAGGTTGCTCCAGATTCCCAAACAGCCTCATAGCAAAAGCTATTGAATTGGATTACTTTTTTCTTCTTAAAAAGCGTGTGTGTGTGTGTGTGTGTGTGTGTGTGTGTGTGTGTGTGTGTATTTTTTTTTCTTTTTTTAATTTTCTTTTCTGAGTAGGACTTTGGCAATTAATTTTTTTTCCAGAAAGCAGAGGGGGAAAAAAGGCAGAGAAATAGATGGCATTTGGGGGCTTATGATCATAAAGTATTTGATGTCACTTTGCAATCTTATTTGAGGACAAGTCTGAGGGTTGGGATAAAGGCTGTCTTCACAGCTCTCACAGGGGTAATATAACTGCTACCTAATCCAGACTGTGGGATCCTGGGGCCTTGGCAGTGGACTGTTTTTAACTGTCAATCAGTCTCCTCTGTGGTTGCTCTGGTTCTGGAGATGGTGCCTATAGGAGGACCCCCATGCTTTCTGAGTCAATTCAGTTCAATAAGTGTGTCTTGGATATTTCTATATGCCATTTACAATAATTGGGGTCATGGTATTTTGGGGAAAAGGGAACTGATTGATTATCCTTAATTCATATCTCAAGAACCAGCTCTTCCTTGAAAATGACTATATTGACTGTGATTTGTCTTCGAATTGCTCTAGCATAGATAGTGGAATGCGCACACACACACACACACACACACACACACACACGGACACACACGTGCACGCGCATGCACATGCATGCACACAGAATTGACTCTATACTCTAGGAGCACTTCACGTTTGTAACACTACAGTCAGGACTACATATTCTAGAACAGGTAGGTTAGCATTTGAAAAGCTAATTAAAGCCCAGGGCTTACAGAGGTAGATGATAAAACGGCTCCAGCTAACTAGATTTCTGAATTTTTTTTTTTTTTTTTTTTTTTTTTTTTTTTTTGCGGTACTGGGGATTGAACTCAGGGGCATTCTACCTCCGAGTTACACCCCCAGCCTTATTTTTCATTCTTTATTTTGAAACCGGGTCTCACTAAGTTGCGGAGTGCCTCACTAGGTAGCTGAGGCTGGCCGTGAACCCGGATCCTCCAGTTTCAGCCTCCCAAATGCTGGGATTACAAGCATGTGCCACCACGCCTGGCTTAGATTTCTGAATATTTTTTACAGCAAAAATAAAATAAAAATTGTCCAGTGAATGTTGATAAAATAATTCATGTTCAAGATATGCAGACTGTCTGGGAATATTGAGCGATCACCCCCCTTTCCTCACCGCCTTGTGTGTTTGGGGCAGAAGACTCTAGCATGGCTGACAGGCCCTCTGGACGGTGCTGCTGGCTGGAATTCTGTTACTCTTCGAGGCAACTGCATGGAGAGGATTCTGCTGTTTGATTCTCATTAGCCTGTTAGCTGAGTCCCATGGTGAAGATACTGCCCCATCTGTTTGAAATGTGGGGTCTGCATGCCACCAAAGTCATAAGGACTTGATGTGGTTTTCAGAACTGTACATAGAATTATTTTTGCCTTTTTGGGTGCATGGCCAAATGAAGTTGGCCAAATCCATTCTTTTCTCGTAATCTGTCTAATGGTATCAACATTGCCGGAGAGAAGCTCCACAGCATTCATTCACTTCTCTCCATTGGTGTCAGCAATGTGTACCAAGAAAAGAATCTGCTATTCACGAATGGCTTCCCACCAGTGTGTTTGCTGTTTTAACAAATACTTAATGGCGTTTTCTCCTTCAGTAGTACCCAAGGGGAAGGGTTTTGCTAACCAGTAGAAAGATGACTGGAAAATATGATGTGGTATATCACTAATCATTTTTTTTTTTAAATTTTCAGCTTTGGGATAGAATATCTAAAAGGTATTTAGTGTTTGAAGAATTTTCAAAGGAATTTTCTCTCTTTCTGCTTCATCTACCCTGACACCTTTTCTTTCTGGGAGCAATGTCAGAGAAGGGTATTTTGAAAGGAATCCTGTTGTGTTGATTAAAAGGAACAGTCACAGGTTATAAAACTAGTTATCTATGGAAGAAGCTCGGTGCTAAAAGAGAGGTCAAACGAAGGATGGAAAATAGATTTCCCCCAAACTACGTAAAGGACACATTCAAAAACCTTATCCATACACATCTCTGGAATCTTAATATACTTGGTAGACATTTATTTGCTGATGAGATGAAAAAACACTTTGCAGACTTAGATAAAAATATGAACATTTTGCTTGTAGTTTCTCTGAGATGTGTGCCTTAGGAACACTGAAGAACAGATGGAGAAAAGAAAACTTATTAAGTAGTGAAGTTGTTAAAAAGAGAACAGAAGAAAATTATTCGATTGAAGTATATTTGACTTTTTAAACCTCTAGCCCCTTTGCTTACATTTTATGGGAGTGCTCTGAGTTTCCAGGAAATATTTGCCTTGCAACATTCCCTTTTCCTGCTTGAATATGCTGCCCAGGCTCTCATACCAGTAAAGAAGAAATGACTTATCACGACGGCTTCCATTCCTTCCAGAAAATGAATTCCATCAGTGCCTATAGCTCTCACATCACACATTTGCAACCGCTTTATTTGTTGGAACCAGGCAATAAAAATGAAATTTCCTCTAACAAATGGTATTCTGACATTCATAAAAATGAGGTAGTGGAATCAGTTAGTCAACTTAAAAGGAGGCCACATACCAAATGGTACCAGTTTAAATAACATAAAGTGCATTGCCAAAGCGATTCAAGTAGTTATATGCAAATTTTCACAAAAAGGTAGGAAGAAGATGATGAATCTTTTTACTGTAAAGTACCTTAAGGAGACTGGGTTCTACATGACTGGTTTAGATATGGCCAATAAAAACCAACAGTTGGTACAATCTAAATTACTCTGAATAAATTACATCAAATTGAGGCTCAGAGGAAAAAATATACTGTAATTCTACAGGATCCATTGTGCAAATGGAAAAAACTATCCCTTTGTTCTTGAAATAGCGCAAATTAAAATAAGTTCTACAACTCCAGGATAGAAGATTGGTAGACTTATCAAATATTGGTCAAATCATAAATCGAGTTTAAACAAATGATCTGATTCTATAGTTTTCTTTTACCTACAATGATGTAATTTTTATCTTTGTAATCTTGAAACCATTATCTTTAGACTAAGATTGTGAATAGCAGAACAGATAGCACGTTGCTTTTCACACAAAGCTTTTTATCAGCTGTGCCATTTCTACTCTCTGCTAGTGGAATGGTAATGGCAAGATGTTTAAAGAAGCAGTGGCTGAATAAATTAAATAAATTAATTTTTAAAGTCAGCACAGAATGGACAACATTTGAAGGTCAAAGGCTGAACAGATAAGGAAGCTCCTAACTTATGGATTTTTCAAATGCCCTAGGAAAAGATTGTGATACAAACACAGATTTGTTCATCCCTTGTAGTTTCTCTTACTGATTTTTCCCCTTCATCTTCCATCTTTTATTTTTACTTACATTTTATTTTTGTGCTACCAGGGACTGAACTCAGAACATTCTACCTCTGAGCTACACCCCAGCCCTTTCTGTTAAAATGTTTTGTTTGGAAACAAGGTCTTCCCAGGTTACTAAGAGTCTCACCATGTTACTGAGGTGTGTCTTAAAACTATGATCATTTCTCAGCCTCCCAAGTACCAGGATTACAGGTGTGTGCCACCTTGCCTGGCTACCTTCTATGTTTTAAAAAGTGAACTGTGAAGTAAAATTAATTAAAAAATAGTACAGTTAAAACATGAAATGAAATTATTGCAATAAACACACCACACTGTGACAGTCAAGGCTCACTATAGATTTTTTTTTAAATCTTTATTCTTCACTTCTTCTCTATGCTAACCAATGTAGTTGACAGTTTTCTACTGCAAATGAGCAAAAGAAGTGATCTCTGAAAAATGATTAAATTTCAGAACTAAAAGGTGATGTACAGTTCCTGAGCACCAACCTCCCTACTTCATAGTGGTGAAAGTGAAGGCCACCTCAGCAGGCCCTATGACCTGGCCGTGGCCACACAGCTCGGACTTCCTTTCCATTACTCCTTTCCCTAATGTCCTATTCAACTGGCTTCTTGGACCAAGAAACTTCACAGCCCTCTAATCCTCTGGTCCCTGCCTATCCTGTGTTCTTCCATCTGTGGGGGCATCTGTTCTACATGCTTTATGTTCCTTCCCAGGGATCAGAATCCTTATTTCCCATCTGACTCAGCACCTCTAAGCTGGCCAATCCACCCACTTGCTCCAGAGCTGGAGTCTTGAGTCCCTTTGCTCAGGGGAGAGAAGAAGGTTTGCAGTGCTGTGGTTTCTGATGGCACTACTAATTATGTACCCCCAGGGCTCATGCATGCAGGGATACGCATTAGTTCTACTACTTAACCACTGAATAACATTATTTTAAAAATTATCTAAGTAGTGTGTATTTCTGCTAATCTCAGTAAGTGATGGCATTTACATATTCATAGATCAGTGCATTTTTTTTATAATCATAGTGAAAACATCCCAGACAAGGCACAAAGCCAATCCTTAATTTTGAAAGAGCCTGATCAAAGATATAATCTGAAAAATAAAATTAACTGGAGAGATTTTAAATCAAGACTATTTTAGCTTCAGATGTTGTGATGAGTTTTTAATCTTTATCCTCTTAGGAAATAAAAGAAATAAGGTTTTTAGAAGTACAGGAGTTTGCATTATGAGATATCATATTTGATTAGCTTTCACTTTTTATTTAAAGAGAGATGGCATTCCAAAATTATGCTTGTGTAATTATAGACAACAAACACTGGTAACCTATTTTCATCTATTTTTGTATCTTTCTCCTTCTCCTTTTAAATCTCCCTCTTTCCTTACCTCCCTCCTTCCCTCTCTTTCTACTGGGGATTGAACCCAGGACCATTCTGCCTCCCAGCTACAACCCGAGCCCTTTTAGTTTTTATTTTGATACAAGGTCTTGCTTAGTTGCTGAGAGTCTCTCTATGTTGCTGATGCTGGTCTTGAACTTATGATCCTCCTATCTCAGCCTCCCCAGTATGGGATTACATATGAGCACCACTTTTGTTTTTATTTCTTTTGTGTGTGTGTGTGTGTGTGTGTGTGTGTGTGTGTGTGTGTGTGTGTTTGGTATTGGGGATTGAACTCAGGGGCATTCTACATCCAAGCTATACCCAAGTTCTATTTTGTTCTTTATTTTTTGAAACAGGGTCTCACTAAGTTGTAAAATGCCTCACTAAGTAGCTGAGGCTGGCTGGGAACCCAGTTCCTCTGGGATTACAAGCATGCGCCACCATGCCCGGCTTGTTTTTATTTCTTTTTGGTATTCTTTCTTTATATATTTTAAAATTAGAGAATATCAGCTTCATAAATAAATTTGTATTTCCTCTTGTCTACCTTAAAGAGGAGGTCAAAGGAAAGAGGGAATATTCAGGTTCTACAAGATGCACCAACTTTGAACTACACTAGATAATTTATCCCTTCTCATTCAAATCTATTCCATTTCTAAGTTGGGATAGTGAAGGTTCTAATAGCAAGTTACAATAGCATAGAGTGTTCTGATATAGCTGAATCTAGGAAGGTCTTTAAATTTAGAGACCAAGCAGTAAGGCTTTGGAGATCAGCTTTATTTTAGTCTATTATTTTTTTAAGTTGGAGAGTAAGCACTTTCGTAAGAAAGGTTGCTTATATCCTGGATTCTATGATTAGACCATTCCACTACTGAGCTTCTCTCTCATGGTCACTGAGTGTTTTTTTTTTTATCATCAATGATCTTGAAAGACAGATTTGGGACAAGCGCATTGATGAAGTAGAGTAAAAAGCATCTTCTTTTGCTGAG
>PVLC010000860.1:28520-47304 GCA_004027655.1 Graphiurus murinus
GAGATAGAGATAGAGAGAGAGAGAGGAAGAAGGAGGAGGAGGAGAAAAAGAAAGAAAGAAGGAGGAGAAGAAGAAGAGGAAGAGAAAGAGGAGAGGAGAGGAGATAGAGACCCATGCCCTGGATCTGGGCTTGACTACCAGTTTAGCTTAGTAAAAGTTAAAATCTGATTTTATTTGCATGTAGATAATTAAAAAAGAGCCTGTTCCATGTTCCCTTTGAGACCAACATGGAACATGTTCCAATTAACTAGAGATAGCAATTGCTATGCCAGTCATTGGATATAGACAGAGAAGTATAAAAATCATGGCATCTGAGGGACATTAGTGGCTGAGGGAAAGGTCTAGCAGCAAGATCAGAGGCCAGCTGGAAAGCAGTAATGCAAATGTAAATGCTGATAATGATAACAAAATGGTGATGATCAAAATGATTAAGGGCTAAAGGCTAGGAATTGTTCGGGTTAATTTTTATAGATGATAATCATCCTGAACACAGAGCACATGTTGCCAAATATTGTATTATTCTCCCAAACAATCTTATAGAGCTAGTGAGATAGTTATAGTAAAGTCAATATCTGGTTCTAAAGATATTGACTTAAAAAAGTAATTTTGGTTTGCAATCTTATTTTAAGAAAGAAAAATTGCAAATAGGTGGATTATGCTATGTTTTTATTACTGTAAATTTTGTTAGTGTTAGTCCTTAATCTTTTCAAGAAGGCACAATGTTTTTTCTCAAGAAAGTCTTCAAAATATCTCAACCCATTTCATAGGTATAAAACCTATTATAATATGGAGGTATAATGAGAAAGTTGATTTTATAACTTTCATTTCTTTTATAGTTTCCAAATTATGTTGATGCTTATATTAACACATGATACAGTTACAGATTTTAATACACTGAAAACAGTTTTTATGTCAGTATTTGTCCAGTGAAGGTATCTTCACCTAAGTGAACTATAAATTCATCCTATTTGTTTTCAGATATATTTCTGTGTTCCCAGCTTTAAGAGGTATAAGGGGAGCCGGGCGTGGTGGCGCACGCTTGTAATCCCAGCATTTGGGAGGCTGAGACTGGAGGATCCAGGTTCGCGGCCAGCCTCAGCTGCTTAGTGAGGCCCTCTGCAACTTGGTGAGACCCTGTTTCAAAATAAAGAATAAAAACTAGGGCTGGAGGTATAGCTCAGAGGTAGAATGCCCCTGGGTTCCATCCCCAGTACCGCAAAAAAAAAAAAAAAAAAAAAAAAAGAGGTATAAGCGGTTGTGGTTGTTCTGAATAGTTGCAAGTGCTAAAATAAGGAATTTCAGAGCTGAAAGAGGTCTTGGGACCAGCCCTGTCATTGGAGATAAAGATATGAGACTCAGGACCAAGGACAGCGACAACATCATTGGTACCTCAACATCAGTTGTGTATAATATTGGATGTGAAGGCAGAAAATTGGGCGTATTTTGGATACCAAATTTCTTTGAGCTTCAATCTGAAAATTGGCTATTTGGAATATATGTTCTGGAGAAAATTGGGATTCAGAATCAAAAATGTTGCCCTTGATTTGGGAGAAGACTCCTTTTTTAAAAAAAATAGGTTCATATTCCCTTTATTGACAAATCTTTTTTAATAATATGTTTTTATTGGTGTGTTGCAATATTATATCATAACAAAGTTCAGAGTGATAAGGACATACATGCACACAGCACTCGGTGAGCTTCCCCTGGCTCCCTTCCCTATACATAATATTAAGATTGACATTGATAATTTTGCATATGCACATAGCATCGATGGAAGTGTTTCCTTCATTAGTTCTCTCTTCCTGAAACCCTCCTCTACCTCCCTTCCCTAGACTCCTATATCACTCCACTGGGGTTTCTCCTTTATCTGAAGTCCTTCTTGTGTTCTGATTTCTCCTTAGCTTCCATGTATGAGAGAAAACATATGACCCTTCACTTTATGTGACTAGCTAATCTCATTTAGCATAATGTTCTCTAGCTACATCCATTTTCTTGCCAATGACACAATTTTGTTCTTCTTTATTGTGGAGTAGAATTCTGTTTTTTTAATTCTCATTTACTCTCCTATAACTTGCTTTTCAGGGCTAAATATGGAAAATAATGTCATTTCCTTTCCTCTTATATCTTACTTTTTCCCCTACACCTTGGATCATTACTGAGTGTTTTTGTGATTGTTCTGAGGTTTGAGAAAGAATAATTTTCCCATTTGCCTTTCCTTTCAATTTTGTCTAATTAAAATTTGATATCATGTATCAAGTGATTCATTTGTATCAAGTCATTCTGGCCAGAAGCCCTGCATAAAAGCAATTATGTTGGGTAATTCCCAGTTTTGCACATGTGGCCCAAGCAGATCTGTGTTCTTTAAAATCTCCAGATGCCACTTCAGGAAAAAGCACAAAGCATATCAGAAATATATTTGCTCAGCCAAAAGCCTCTTTTGGACCAATGTTCTAGGTGACCAGGATACAAAAGCTTAATCATGTACTCAGTTCTAGCACTTTCATCACATTGGGCTGGGTAATTCTTTGAGGCTGTCCTGTGCATTCTAGAATTTCCAGCAGCCCGGATGACTAAATTCCATAATATCCCTTTAAGTTGTGATAGCATAAAATGTTCCAGACATTGCCCAATGCTCCCTAGAGGGTAAGATAACCCATAGTTGAGCTCTCCTAACTAAATATGCATGCTATACCTCATCTTACCCTTCCATTTTTGCAGTTTGGAAGCATGCTTTTGAAGCCTACCATAGTCACGTGGGAAGAGGAAACCTGGTCTAGCTTTCTTAACTGCACTCGGTGGTATTTTGTGAGTATCATTCATGAATATGTTTCTGTTGGGCAACCAACAACCCCACAAAATAAATAGCATGTCAAGCCCTTTCAAATTTCTAAAAGTACTGACTTAAAAAAAAATCTAATAAGAATGGTTCGCATGAATAGCAGTTTTCAAAATCCTTCAAAATCACATCAAATTCTCACTCATAAGTGCCCTGATAAGTCACGTTAGATGTTTATTAATATCATTACTACCCTGTAGAGGAAGAAGCTACATCACAGTCAGAGCTACAGAGCTATTTCATAAAGTGATAGAGTTAGAGCTTGAATCTCTCCAATCCCCAAACTCTTGTTGGAGTGCACTTGGGGTGTATGTGGCTCCCAACTCCTTGGCTGTGGTCCTACCAATTTTTAACTGATGGAGATTGGGTGAGTCATTGCATCTCATTATTTTTGAGCTTCCTTATCTGTAAAATAATGATCATACTGTATAATGTTATAAGATACTTTGTGAGCTATTTAATATTGTGAAGAATAAATGATCAGTGTGTGGCATTGTCTTCGTCAGTATGCTCACTGCTATAATCCAAAGACCTGACCACATAATGTAGAGGAAGGAAGATTTATTTATTTTTATTTTTATTTATTTATTTAATTTTGCAGTACTAGGGATTGAATCCAGGGGCATTCTACCTCTGACTACACTCCAGCCCTTTTTTTATTCTTTATTTTTGAAACAAGGTCTTACTAGGTTGCAGACAGTCTAACTAATTACGTGAGGCTGGCCGCGAACCTGCATTCTCCCGTCTCAACCTCCCAAGTACTGGGATTGCAAGTCCCAGCCAGGAAGATTTGTTTGCTTACAGTTTTCCTTGGAGATTTGGAGGTTGAGTCCATATGAGGTCAAGAACCATGGATCTTAGGACATGGCCGCAGGAAACAAAGAGAGGGAGAGCACAAGGCCATGCTGTCACATCATGAAGACCAGAAGCAAGAGTGACAAATGAGGGGAGGAGGAACCATATATAATCCCAAGGCCACAGTCCCAGAGACCCACTTTCTCTAGCCATACCCTTCCAACACAGGCTACCACCCAGATAATTCTGTACAGATATAGCCACTGCTGAGGTTACAACTCTCATGACTTAACTGAATATTAATAAATGAGCTCTTTAGGGGACATTTGATATCTAAGTATAACAGGTGCATAATAAACACCCAGTAAATATCAGGCAATATTATTAATACTGATAAGAATAAGTATATCAGTATTGTTACTATCCCTGAGAGTGGAGAATACCAAGGGCGATTGACTAGGTTGGAGTCAGGCTCTATCACTGTCCAGTCATGTGACATGCAACACAACTGTATCTTTACTCTGTCTGTGCTACCTGCTTCACCTCGTAGGATTGTGGTGAGGATTACATACCACATAGCAAAGGCTCTCTGTATGTAAACTATAGTAACACTGGTAACACTAATAATAATAAGTCACAAAATTCCTAGGCATTTTTTCCTAAACTCAGCTACATTTGAGCTTAGCTTCTATAGCTTTGTCTGATCTTCCCATCAGCAGTCAGAATTTCTGTTCATAAGCTAGAGAAAGCAACACCTGTCAATAGAAAGGGATTTATTGGAAAGATACTGTTGGAAAATCAGAGCAAGACTAGTTAAGTCATTTATATTGAAAATTTGACTACATTTCAAATAATATATAGAAAAAATGACTTCATTTCAAATATTTTTGTTTTGTTGGTACTTGGGATAGAATCCAGGGGCATTCTATCTCAGAACTACACCCCCATCCCTACATTTTATTCTTTATTTTGAAATAAGTTCTCACTATGTTGTGGAGGGCCTCACTAAATAGCTGAGGCTGGCCGAGAAAGTGTGATTGATTATCCTGTCTCAGCCTCCCAGGTACTGAGATTATAAGTGTGCGCTACTACGCCTGCTTTAAATATTTTTATTGAGCACCTACAAAGCACCCAACACTGAGTTGGTGCTAATGACCAAATATGCAAAGAAAATGTTTTTTTCCTCTAGGAATCTGGTCATCCAACTAAAAATACAGATATTACTGTCTCCCTAAGTAGTCGAGGCTGGCCTCAAATCTGTGATCCTCCTGCCTAAGCCTCCCAAGTACTAGCATTACAGGCATGTGCCAACATGCCCAGCTTGGCAAGTGGTTTTTTTTTTTTTTTTTTTTTGCAGTACTAGGGATTGAACTCAGGGGCGTTCTACCTCCGAGCTACACCCCCAGCCCTATTTTTTATTCTTTATTTGGAAACCGGGTCTCACTAAGTTGCGGAGTACCTCACTAGGTAGCTGAGGCTGGCCGCAAACCCAGATCCTCCTGTCTCAACCTCCCCAATGCTGGGATTACAAGCATGCACCACCACGCCCGCTTGGCAAGTGTTTTAATAAAGGCATCATGCGGAGTTCTTGGAGCAACCGACAAAAAGCACAGTTATAGTGCTAATGTGAGCGCAGATCCACCCAGAGTAGCCATTGTCCAGGAAAGAAAGAGAAGAGAACATTTTGGGAAGAGAAACATGAAAGGTGAAAGAAAAATCCTATGAAAGTTTTTAAATCCTAAGTGTTTAACTACTTGTCCTATCATATCTCATTTGTCTTGTGGTTATTTTTATGTTCTTTGTGAATTTTTTTAAGAGATGAAGTTGCTGTATAATAGTCGGATGTCCCATTAGATCATGTTTAATGTGAAGAACCATGTTTCTGGAATGATTTCATTCCAGCAGTATTTCAGGAAATGCCCTCAGTCTGCATCACTGTGGAGATAGCCCTTAGATAGACTCTTTTTGGGAAAGGAGTGATGCCAGTATTCAGAGGGGAGGGGAGAAGAGGCCCCCCCAATTCCATTTTTATGCCTGTACACTCATTTTGATAAGATTAAATCAGCAAGTCTGGCTCAGATGCCACTGAGGCAGTGTCTGTTCAGATAAAGTTCTGCAGAGGGTGGTACAATTGTGGGATGAATTAGCAACCTTAATTACCTACTGAAATTAATTACGGTAAAGACAGGAATTAGAACAAATGATCCGTGCAGACAATTAGAATAGTTCTAGATACATAAGCTAAATCTGTCTTCCTTTGCCTGCCTAATCATGGTAAACAATCCAGAATTTATCTCCTTTGAAAATTACTAAGAGAATCAAATAGAGTTTGAAAAGTCAAGTGTAGTCTGATTTTAAGTAGAAGGTGAGAAATGGTAATTCGGATTTTGGATCATTTAGATCAGGGGTCAGAAGATTTTTATTGGAAAGGATCAGGAAGTGAATATTTTAAGCTTTTGGGACTGTAAGTCTGTGCTAAAACTGTTTGGCTTTGCCACTGTCCTGTGAAAGCAGTCATGAAGAAAGTCGGTGTTAAGAAAGGGCCATGGTTCTCTTTTAAGAAAATTTTATTTCTGGACACTGAAATTTAAATTTCATATGATTTTCATGTATCATGGCACGATGATCTTCTTCTTCTTTTTTTTTTTTTTCCCTAACCATTCAGAAATGTAAAAACTGGCCATGAGTGGTAGAACACATCTGTAATCCCAGTACTTGGAAAGTTTAGACAGGAGGATCACAGGTTCAAGGCCAGCCTATATAATTTGTGGAGATCTGTTACTTAGCAAGGACCTGTTTAAGAATAAACTAACTGCAGAACCTAAATTGAGTACAAAATTATGGAATATACATACAATGGAATTCTACTCAGTAATAAAGAAGAACAGAATCATGTCATTTGCAGGAAAATGGATGAACTTGGAGAATATAGTGTTAAGTGAGATTAGCCAGTCACAGAAAGTGAAGGGTCAGATGTTTTCTCTCATATGTGGAAGATGGGGAGTAACTGGGATACAAGAGGGACTTTAGATAATGGAGGAGAAACCACAGAGGAGAGAGGGAGGTGGTTGTTGGGGAGAGAGGAAGAATTAAAGAAGGAAATACTTTTTTTGACATCACATACATAAGTGAGAATACCAATGTCAATCTAAATATCATATATGAAGAAGGAGGAAGTGGGGAGGGAGGTGGGGGAAGGCCCCAAGTACTCTGTGCATGTATGTCTCTGTCGCTCTAAACTACAATATGATGTGAGACTGTAATGCACTGATAGAAGTATAAAAATAGAATAAAATAAAAATGTAAAAAAAAAGGCTGGGGGGTGTAGCTTGAAGGTAAAATGTCCCTGGGTTCCATCTCCAATACAAAAAAAAAAAAAAAAAAAAAACTCTACTTAGCTCATAAAAATGGTGGCAGCTGAATTTGTATCACAACTCATTGGTCTGCCAACCTGTGAGATATGAAGAAATAATGAAAAGAGATGAACTATGGTTTCATATGAGCCAAATATGCAAAAACAAATATATCTATATCTATATAAATATAGAGTTACAGAATATAAGATGATGGATAGAGTGGAGAAAAAAATATATATATTTTTTGCGGTACTGGGGATTGAACCCAGGAGCATTCTACCTCTGAGCTATACCCCCAGCCCTAATTTTTATTCTTTAGTTTGAAACAGGGTCTCACTAAGTTGTGGAGGGCCTCACTAAGTAGCTGAGACTGGCTGCGAACCCAGATTCTCCGGTCTCAGCCTACCAAGTACTGGGATTACAAATGTGCACCACCATGTCTGGTGAGAAAATATATTTTTAAAACCATATTTCATCAAATGATGTGGCTGTTCTCCAAAGGTATGACTAAATCTCATACTAATTGACTATTTTCAAAAATTATTCACTAATTAATGCCACTTGCCTTGTGTATATATGAATTTGACTTTAAATATAGTTTAGAGTTGAAGTATCTTAAATTGAATTTGCAATTTCTTCTAAATTAGTACAAAATTTATCATAAGAACTGACAATCATTAGAAAATGAGAAACAAATGCTGTTCCTAACACTACCACCACAGGTATATATTGTGGTACTGGAGATTCAACCTAGGGGCATTCTATCTCTGATCTACAACTCCAGCCCCTTTTTACTGTATTTTTATTTTTTAAATTTTGGAACAGGGTCCTGATAAGTTGCTGAGGGTCTTGCTAAGTTGCTGAGGCTGGTCTTGAACCTCCGATCCTCCTGTCTCAGCCTCCCAAGTACTGGGATTACTGGCATGCACCACCATGCCCGGCTACCACAGGAATATGGAGGGAGAACTCTGGCATGGCTTTGATCTCACTAGCAGTATTAATAGGTCAGCATTAAGTATCCCTGAGAAGAATGGCTGGGATAGAATTTTCACATTGATTTTGACCTTGATCCTTTTTGTTTATTTAGCTCGTTTTCTCTAAAATGCCTTTATTGGTGCATCATAGTCTCACATCGTAATGTAAATCATGCTCATACATGTGACATACATGCACACAGCACTTGATGCTCCCCCCATTGAGTCTGTTTGTATCATCATCTGATATACTTTGGTCATGTCTATGTTTTATATTCTATGATGGTAGTTTTCTAGTATTATTTATCTTGTTAGTAACATATTCTTTCTCTGGTTATGATGCAAAGTTTGAACGATAGCCCAGTCCCGAGGTCCCTTCCTTATTTTCATATTGAGTAAAGGGAAGTGTGGGGGGAGGTTCCCCAGTAGATGAAACTGGAGCAAACTTTCCTGGGGTGTTCCAGGGAAGTGGCAGAGAGCCCCCTGTCACTAACTGCTTTTGAACTGACCCAATTTTTAATTTTATTTTCCAATTCATGATTCTATGGAAAGCTGATAGTTGTTATTTTTCTCTAATGTGCAATATTTTCCCTTGGATGTTGTTCTTAAAGAAGCAATTGGTACATACTGCTGCTCCCCATGTAGATAAATATTTTCAGATATCATAGTGGGAAAGGATTTAGAGATGCTTTTAACTTTGATGGTAAAAAATGTTTAGGTTGTAGCTTGCCTTGAAGATCTCTATGTTTGTATACATATTTTGCCTTATGCAGACATAGACCCACAAAGCCTATTAGCATATATATTTATAGTCACATATGTGTGTATATATAATTAATTATGTTCACATAATTAAAAAACACAGTGAGCAGAATTTTAAGAGGTCAAGATAAAAATAAAAAACAAAAACTCCACTGTTTTCCCTCCCAATCCCATACATCACTTTGTGCACTCCTGGGATATATACAACCTACTCCAGAGCTCAAATAGTCTGTTGGTTCTTAAAGCTGAGAGTAAAAGGCATCTGCTCTCTGCTTCACTAGAGTTTTGTTCTTTAATGGTGTCACACTTAGAGTAGTACATGGGACATTAAATCATGTTCTTATCCTTTTGGGATTGGGGACACATAACTAAGCATATAGAATATTCTTTTCAGTTTATGATGAGCTTGATGGGTCTATAAACTTCCATGATGAAGCAGGTTCCTCCTGGGGCATGGCCTGTGTGAGAGGGAGAGACTGCAGGGCTGTGTGTTGCAGGGGCAAACAGAACAAGACCACGTCCATATATTTTGGCATAAATTCAACTTTATATTGATTTTGAAGACTGAATTAAGATTTTTTTTATTGCACCCTAAAAGCAGCATTCTGCCCCTTAGTTGTGGTGCATTTCATCTTATTTCATCATGATGGGACCTAGCACCATGCATGCCATGAACGTATCTAATAATCTCTCCAGTGTGAATTGAAGGCACTATGGTATTCCCTTCTGGGATAGTTGAATACAAATTCATCTAGATGTTGACTAAAGATTTTTTCCCAGCCCCAGAAGTGACCCTGTTTGCTGACATCTGTTCTCACTCTCTAGGTTATTTCTCAGACATTTGAGAGAAGAGATAGATTTGCCAAACTAGGTTTCATTTCTGAGAGTACTTTCATAAAAGTTAATGTCATCAAAAATACCAAAGTAACCTGCCTTTTCCTTAGATGTGCTAAGAATACATGGCAAGAAGAAAGAAGAAAAATAACATTGAAGGAGGATCAATGTCTCTCTTGGATTGGTGGACAAAGGAAATTGTAGTTTGGGGACTGTAATCTGACAAATTGCATTTTGTAATCCTGATCCGAAGCCTCAAATCTACATTGATTTTAATGATGGAGATCTAGAAGTAAATAGAATTAATTAGACCATTTTGAAATGGTACCAAAATAGAGAGTATTTTTAAGTCACATAAATAATAGGATGAACAGAAATGGGCAAAAATAGGTGAATAAGCACAAAGCTCATTAGAAATAAACAATAAATGGTACACAGATGGTCTGATATTTAATACTGGACTGAAGGTCTGGAAGAAATACAAAGTTTGTTTGTTTGTTCATTTTAAAATTGTAAATGGCATTTTGCTGGCATGAGGAAAAATGATAGTTGGTTATTTGGGGGCATTCCATAATTGATGGTTTAATAGACTACAGGTACTCTTGTACTTTTGATTTAAGATTGTATGAAAAAATGACTTTTATTTGGATAAATTTTGTTAGTGATGGATTAAAATAAGTGAAATGTAGTGAGATTTATGAAAAAGCTGTGCAAAATAGTAAGAAGATTAGTAGTATCAACAATATATTGGTAGTGGAAAATGTTTATTTTGAGATTGACACAATATGGAGACATCAAGATTTGATTATATGTCCAGGTTAGGAACCATATATTTATACTTGATCTGTCATCAATAGTGTATTTAACATGGCCAGAAAACTTCCTTCCATAGGAATAACAAAGGCCAGATAGGAGCCACAAAAGTCTGTGGATACTCAGTGTGCATTCGCAGGGCACATGGCTTCCATCCCATAGAGCAAATTCAATATCTACTCTATTCCACATTTTTGCCAATCGTATATTAATATTTATTATCCATTCAAGTCCTTTTGGACATTAACAAAGATGTAAGGGAGAAATGGACCCTTGTCTAACTTCAAGGCCGTTTTGAAATAGAAAGGCCTAGGAGAAGTTCAGACTGTAGGTCTGTGGTGTTTGTAGATTTGGCATCCTACTGTTTCTTGAGTTCTGATGATAAATGTTCTATAAAAAGCCCCACGCACCTTCTGTAGCATTAAATATCTCTTCACAAATAATATGTTGGGGAGTTGAATATAAATAAGCTCAAACCATGAAATATAGATTCCTTTGGACATAAAATGAAGGGGGGAAGGAGGTGGCCAGGTGTGACCACTAACTGTAACTGTGGGTTTTGTTTTATATTTGAAGGCATTATTCAATTCAAGAAACAGTCCAGTGACATTAACTCTTTCCTGCTGGCCACTTTTCTTGGGTTGGGTCAATCACTCATAGGCAGGATTTTGACCTGTCCTTAACCTTTATGTACTTTCTTATGAGAAAATTAATTCCTTCTCCATGCCTCCCTTCCACATTTCTGTGGGCTTTGCTTCCTTATTTCTCAAATTCTAGGTATGTCCAAATGATTATAGTTTTTCTTTGCAATATCTCCCACAGTTATTTTTTCTCCTTCAAATATATTCATAGATATTATTAGAGAAGTCTCCAATAAGGCTGGAGGTCATCTTTGTTAGCTATGAGGAAAACAAATCTCAGATAGTTGATTTTGTTTGGAGTGAGAATTTGGGGTCTAAAACCCACCTCTTCTTTTATTTTATTTTATTTTATTTATTTATTTATTTATTTATTTATTTATTTATTTATTTATTTATTTATTTTTGCAGTACTGGGAGTTGAACTCAGGGGCATTCTACCTCCGAGCTATACCCCCAGCCCCATTTTTTATTCTTTATTTTGAAACCGAGTCTCACTAAGTTGCAGAGTGTCTCACTAGGTAGCTGAGGCTGGCCGCGAACCCGGATCCTCCGGTCTCAGCCTCCCGAATGCTGGGATTACAAGCGTGCGCCACCATGCCCGGCTTAAAACCCACCTCTTCTGATTCTCACTCCTGTGGGTTGATCACTACTCTCTGGGGTCTCACCAAGCTCAAACCCATTGCCTAATCCTGGGACATTATGAAAAGGCCCATGGATTCTTGTATCTTTCCCTTTCAATTTCATCTGCAGAAGTTATTACAAAATAGCAGTACCAAGTTTTCAGCTAGGAGCTGGGCACCAGTCTGATTTAGGCAAGACCAGCTATATAATTTGAGGCACCTATCACAAAATGAAAATGTATAGCACCTTATTAAAATATTGAGAATTACAAGATGGCCAGGGCTCTTCTGTGCTCAGGACCTTGTGGACTTACTACACAGGTCGCAAGTCAGCAAAGCTAGATTAATTTTTATATAAAATCCTTCATTTTGGTGCTACTATACTTATAAATTCCTAATTAGAATCCAGTGTTGCTTTGACTATAAGAACTCTCCACCTTTTGGCTAAGATTAAACTTTCCATCCTTACTTCTCATGTTTCTGCTAGCAGACTCTTTTCTAGAATAACATAGAAGAAAATATCTGTGTCCTTTGCAGATGGTGGCAGAATAGCAGGCTGCATGAAGAAGACAGAGAATACGAGGGATCTGCTTTTACATTACAGAGGCTGGAAGCAAGAGAAAGAAAGAGAGAGAGGGAGAGGGAGAGGGAGAGGGAGGGAGAGAGAAAGAGAGAGAGAGAAGAGAGAGAGAGAAGAGAGAGAATGAGAGAGAGAGAGAGAGAGAGAGAGAGAGAGAGAGAGAGAGAGAGAGAGAGAACCTGCTAGTTCCTGAAGGAGGTTCAAGACACATGCAGTCTCCAAGGCCCCATCCCTGTATCCCTGTGACTCACCTCCCCCAGCCATGCCCCCTGTGCCTACTTTACCACCCAGTAAATCCACTACAATAGGTTTTTCCACTGATGAGATTACAGCCCTCATGATTTAATTATAACCCCTCTGAACATCAATACATGAGTTCTTTCAGGGGACATTCTATATCTAAACCATAACAATATCTGAGAAGTCAAATGTGATCATGGTGGTGGTGATAATGAGGAAGTGTTACTCAGCAGGAAATCCAAATTGCCGTTTGTATATGGGATTACATAGGTCAGTAGCAATATAGATTGTTTCAGAATTTAGGAATTTCAAAAAGAAATGATTCATTCATGCAAACAGCACATAACATTGATTTTTCCCTACTGAGACACTTTTTTTTGTTGGTAGCTCTTTTCTCTAAGATACCTGCCACAGGGACATTGACTTTGAGAGTTATCAAGGTGCTTAATCTTGCAGACTTGGTGCCTAATTTCATTAGGCAAATGAGAATCATCTATAAGGTTGAGATTTATATCAATTGAATTTAGTGCTTATACATGAACGCAGAATGCAAATTTATCCATTTACAAAAGCTCTAACTATAATAGGAACCAGAATACTCAAGTTCTCAGCACATTCTTTCCCTAGAGGTTGTCCTGTAAGAAGATCCAGATTCTGAGCAGAAGACCTGTCAGTGTGGAATGAGAACATGGTGTCAGTTTGATGAACCACAGAATTTGTTGGCTACAGGCTAAATTACTCTATTTTCATGGAAATAAAGACAAATATTGAAACAATGGACTACAGCATTCTGTGTCCAGTGGGAAGGCCTGTTGTCTATTCTCAAAGGGAAACACTCCAAGTGCTCCGTGCATGTGTGTTTCTATGACTCTGAACCTCATTATGATGTAAAATTACACTGCACCAAAATTATGTCATTCTTCTTATTATTTTTAATTTAAAATAACTTTCATTTATGAAACAATGAAAATAATAAATAGGAGTAGGCAGGAAATATTTGTGTCCTTGAAATTGCATTCTTGGCAAAATGAAAAGTTGGAAGTCCAAAAAACAAAACAGCGCAATACAAACCAACAAAAAGTCATGTTTGTAATCTCCTTTGAGATCTTCCATAGCTCATTAGACTTGTGCCAGATCAACTATTTTTCCTTTAAATGTGTTAACAAACTCTATTCAATTCTAGACATATCCTGCATACTTAGGTCTTTGATGTGGGCTTGTAATATGTGATGACTTTTTTGAATTAATCTTGTTGTCTTCTTTTTCAGCTTCATCGATGATTAGTTTTAGACTGTGGGAAGTAAGGAGAAAATCTTAGTCATTGCTTGATAGTAGGGGTGAGATGGTAGTAGTGAGCCACTTGTTGAGAATGACAAGATCTTCAAAAAGTCACTGGGATTTGGGAGAGGTTTCCTGTCATAGGAGAAACCACTGGAGAATTTGGTAAGAAGTCCTATGTTGATCCAGCTGGTTGGAGATGGGATGCTGACCTACGAATGCAAAGAGGTTACTTCAATACCGATTAGGGTGTAAGGACACAGTGGTAGACAAACAGAAGAGCTTGTGAGTGAAATGTCTGCTCTGGTCAGGATAAAATGGTGTGAGCTACACCTAGCACAGGTTAAACTCATAGATGCCTGAGACTTAGGAAATGGTTTGGATAGTTCCCCCCCCCAACCCCCCAGTTCTATCCTGGTTGATGGAGCAGGCAGAGAAGGCAACATTTTTACATTTTCTTTCTGCTGTCTGACTTATCCTCCTTTCTAACAGAAAGGATGAATATTGGAACATAGAAATATTTTTCTCTTAATGAATTAGCTAACATCTTCACTAGTAGTCATGTTTATATTTTCTTTTCCTTTTTTGTGTCTTTAACTTATTGAATATTAGGACAAAAACATTTGTTTTACTAAGTAGCATACTTGTCTATTCTCTCCCTAAATACAACCAACAAAACCTTCTTGAAGGATTGCAAATTGGTTTTAGAGTTCACTAGCAAGTCTGAATATTTTTCTGCACTCATATTTAACCATTGTCTTGTAAATTAAAAACAAGACATTATTAAATTATTAGAGGGAGAGAAAAAAAAGAATAAGTCAGTTACTTAGTTGATAAGTTCCCTTTTCTTTCCCAAGATAAGAAACCAAACACTTTTAAAAAATGTTTATATAGGAGCCAAACATGGTGGTGGACACCTGTAATCCCAGTACTTGGGTGGATGAGACAGGAGGATTGCAGATTTGAGGCCAGCCTCAGCAATTTAGTGAAGCCCTCTGCAGTGAAACTGTTTCAAAATAAGAAATGAAATAGGGCTGAGGGTGTAGCTCAGAGATAGAATGCCCTTGGCTTTAATCCCCAGCACCACACACACACACACACACACACACACACACACACACACACACACGTTATATAGGTTGTTATCAGGACATAGCCCTTTTGATAGTCTTATTTTAGGAATCTGTAACTATGGGAACCAATTTTGCAAATATACAAGAATGGGGTATTTGTAGATAGCTCTTTTGTGGTCAGGAAGCACAAAGTGAATCAGGTTTTTAATTCCATTTAAGCTGTACTAAATTGATTTTAAGCCCTTCATTTTCAGGAGTCCACCCTTCCCCTCCACCTTACTGTTTATAGTACATACATATTGATTCTCAAAGAGGTACTTTAGAAAAGTAAGAGATGGCAGTGGTATTACCTTAATAATGAAAAACACAATGACATTTAGGGCTGCATTAGTCTTGCTATTATATGACTCTGGTTCAAGCCATGGATCTATTTTAAAGGAATCCATTGTCTAACAAATTCTCTTAGTTAAATGAATGACCTCCATGTTCTCCAAGAATAAATTTCCTTATGTTACACAGAACTCTATAGTATGCTGTGAGGCTGTTGGCTGTTTCTTAACTTGATAGAACTACCATAAATATGCAAAAGTGTAAGTACTGTCAGTTCTATTATAACATGATGTATATCTTTCTATAAATCACTCTACTTTGCTAAATTACACAATATAAAAGGCAGGGTTTGTGGGAAAAATGGAGTTAAGTCACAGACATATAAAATAATATTAGAACCCAATAAAATAGGTAGCATGGTCTTATACATGTTAAGCAGTTAAAAAATAAATAATACAGTAAATATAGCACTTAATCTTCAAGAAGACCTGAAGTTTGCTTGTAGGAGGGTTTCAGCTTGTGAATTATTGTGAAATATTGGAAGAGTATGGTTTTTGTTCTGTTTTGTTTTTGCAGTGCTGAAGATTGAACCCCTTGGCATGCTGCCACCGAGTTACACTCCCAGCCCTTTTTATGTTGTATTCTGAGACAGGATCTTACTAAATTGCCCAAGGTGGCCTGGATTGCAGGATACTTTTGTCTCCGCCTCCTGAGTAGCTGGGATTACAGGTGTGCACCATTGCTCCAAGCTGGAAGAGCATTTATTCTGAAGTCATCAGAAAGCTCAACACTAGAGGAGAATGGTTTGTAACACACGAGTAGACAAAGCTAATCAGGAGATGCTCTGTGTTTATGTGCTTACTATGTTCCTACGAGGCTCAGTGTAGCTGAGTGCTATTCTCTGTATTGACCTCATGTTCCTTGCAGATGAAACAACTATAGGTGACTGTACAATATGAAATCATAGTATACAAGGATTTTCCCTAACATAGTATTGGTGTGTTAGGACAAATTCACATGTCAAGTTAAGCTTTCTAAACAAAAATGGACTATGTCTTGTTGCAAGTCGTCGTCATCATCATCATCCCTTAGCATCTTATTGAGTTAATTTTATAACTTCATGGGCATAAATTTTATCTGTAAAAATGCTTTCTTTAAAAGATTTTAATAAGCATTCGGGAGGCTGAGACCAGAGGATCCGGGTTCGCGGCCAGCCTCAGCTATCTAGTGAGGCCCTCCGCAACTTAGTGAGACTCGGTTTCAAAATAAAGAATAAAAAATAGGGCTGGGGGTATAGCTCGGAGGTAGAATGCCTCTGAGTTCAATCCTCAGTATCACACAAAAAAAGATTTTAATAAAAAGCTTGGAAATGATTATCTTTCAGAATAATGTTAAAATATTTTCTTACAATTAGAGAATGAATCTGTAAGATGGGCTCTTTCCAACTTGTTCCATGAATCCGGCTCTCTCCAAATTCTCCTTCCAAAAGCAGAATTTCTCCTGTTATTTCTTCCAAGTCTAGGTGAAATAAAAAAGGGGGCCTAATACATGTGTGCTGGATTGACTTGCCTCAGAGAAAAGGAAGAGTACCAGCTAAGTAAGGTTGACGTAAGAAAACACAGTTACTCTTTTTGAATCCTTTTCAAAATCAACAGTGATTTCCTTCAGTTCCTTCCCATGAAGTGTAGGTATGTTCTCACAAGAATCACAGAGAGGCATCCATGGGTGAGGGTGGTAGATAGAAATCAAGAAGAAAAACACCTTTCATGCACTAAAAAGATGCACATGCTGGACCCAAGTTCTATCATCAGGTTTCTTTTTCTGCAGTGGTTAACTCACCCCAAACTCTCAGGTGAAGAGTAGTGGATGCACAGTTCACCTGGGGTTCCAAGTGCTCCTTGACCCTTTTGAGGACCAGAAGATACTCAGTATCTAAAATATGACTTGAGAGCATCCACTCTCCAGGCACAATTTATTGAAATATGTATGAAACTAACCGATTTAATTCTAAATATATAAGATTCTCAGAATCTTAATAGTGAAGGGAGTCTGGAATTTTAGTCTATTTCTTTTCTCACTTCTTCATTTTCTTAAGAAAAAATGTAGCTCATACAGAGCAGTTCCTTTAAGAATAGAGACACATTTTCACGGTCATTTCTGGAAAATAAAGGTGTGCACATAATTAGTTGTAGCTTCTTGCTGGTTTTCTGCACAGTTAGGCCAGGTAGGAATGTATCAGTAGGAACTTGATGATGACAGAAGTCACAAAGGGCAAACTTGAGGAAGGTACTTATTGACTTAAATCACATGAATGTAACTTTTTATGTGACCATAATTGCCAGTAACCCTTGTTTGGTATGCAGAAATTCAAGAATACAACCAAGAAATTGCAGTACAAATCTCCAAAGGTCCCACTAGGTTAAATTTAACCTGAGTTTTATCAGGATAAAGAAAACCAGATTATGGATATTGTAAAACACCTGTTTTACTATTAAAAACAAACTGCAAAACTGATTTTATGCGTCATTTAGTTTATGCTAAATTTCTCTATAATGATTTATTGATTTGAAATGATACTAGAAAAAAGAAACATTACACAATGCTGGAATTTCACATCTTCTAAGTCCCTCAATTAAAAACAAACACTCATTATCTGATCACAAATACATATTATGAGATTACATAAGATAGTAGTAAGATGTTTATTCTTACATTAAGTGAACAAAATTTAAAAACAGTCAACTTATAATAAAATATTTGGTATATAAAATTTTTTATTAGAGCATTGTACTGACTTGGGTTTCATTGTGGCATATTTGTATAAACATATAACATAATTATATAACATAACTTGATCCTTTTCATTTCCTAATACCTTCCTTATCTTCCCCTCCTCCTTTCCCTGGAGTACTTTATTCTATCCCAATAGTATTTCTACTTTCATGATTTTATTTTGTTTTTCCTCTCTAGTTTCCACATAAGAGAGAAAACATTCAACTTTTTTTTAAATCTGGCTTATTTTGCTTAACATGATGTTTCCAACTCTATCCACTTTCCTGAAAATAAAATAAATTTGTTCTTCTTTATTGCTGAATAAAACTCCATTTTGTGTGTGTGTGTGTGTGTGTGTGTGTGTGTGTGTGTGTATCACATTTTCTTTATCTGTTTATCAGTCGATAAACACCTAGACTGATTCTGTAACTTGGCAATTGGGAATTGTATTGCATGTATCACTAAATTATTTTTTAAGGTATTAGGGAAGAACCCAGAGGCATTCTACCTTTGAACTACACCCCCAGTCCAACATTATTTCTTATTTGGAAACAGGGTCTCACTAGGTTGATGAGTCTCATTACTTGCTGAGGCTGTTCTAGAACCTGTGATTCTTCTTGTCTCAGTCTCTCAGGGATTACAGGTGAGCACCACCATGCCTGGCTTAAGTATTTTGATTTTCATTTTTTTTTTTTTTGGATAAATACCAAGGAGTGGTATAGTTGGGTCATATGGTAATTCTGCTTTTACTTTTCTGAAGCATATCCATGCTGATTCCTATAGTGGCTGTATTCATTTACACACCCACCAACACTGTATAAGAGTTTCTGTTTCCCTGCATACATTGTTCTTTGTATTCTTCATGACTGCCATCCTGACT
>PVLC010000860.1:47404-124628 GCA_004027655.1 Graphiurus murinus
TAGCTGGTGAGCAGGCTTAGTTTCCTGACCAATTAGAGTACAGATACGTGCCTGATCCTGATTGGCCAGAAGCAGACATATAAGCCTCGGTTGTTCTGGGTTTTGGGCCGCCGCCGCCATTACCCGCATGAAGATAAGCAATCCTGAGTAAAGCTTCTCGCAGAAGGAACCTGGTTGTCGTGTGTTTTTCTCCGCTGGAAGGACTCAAGTGCACGACAACTGGAGTCAGATGAAATCTCAGTGAAGCTGATTTGCATTTCCCTAATGGCTAAAGACATTGGCCATTTTTAAAATATAATTTGTTGGTGATTTTTACTTATTTTTTGAGAAGTGTCTATTCAGTTTATTTGTCCATTTATTGACTGGGTTATTATTATTTTTTGAGTCTTTTATATATTCTAGATATGAATCCTCTGGTAGAAAAGTAGCTCACCTCGACCTGTAATCCTACTGTCTCAGCCTCTCAAGTACTGGGATTACAGGTGTGTGCCACCAAGCCCTGCTCACTTCCTCATTTTGGCTGAAGTCTGTCTTATAGACACTCCACAGAAGTGAGAATAAAACCATAATTTATTCAAGGATTGATCTTGTTCCTAAAAGCTGTTTCTGAACTTGATTATTACCTCCCTTATAGATGAGCAACCTGTTATGTTGCTCATTCTTCATGATCTTGCAAAATTATCTTTCATATATGCATCAGACTTTCAGATATATAAATTTCCTGAATTTAAGGAACTTACATTTTAAACTAAGGAAGCTCATACATCTTCCCAGGGAAGGTTCCTCTTAACAATAACTGACATTTATTTAATTTGTGCACATTGGATTAAATTTTTGGCTGAGGGATCAATATATTTTTTTCCTGTGATGGGTTATTCTGAAAGATAAATCTGTGCTTTAATTTAATCCTTCAATGTACTCTGCCTGTGAATAATGCCATTTTAATGAATTTCACATTAGTTCAAAAAACCTTGACAATACTTTCTAAATCCAGACTTCAAGGGAGAAGAAGAAGATTCTTGTTATAATAAAGTAGAGAGAGGTAGCAGGGAGAGGGGCAAGGTTACACAGGTTAGGCATAGCCAACAACAGGTGATGGCAAGCATGCACTCAGGAATGGACAGTTGGACAAAGATTTATTTTGAGTAGAATCTCAGGGATCAGCCCAAACAAGCCTACAACAATCCTATTCAAATTTCCACATTCTCAATGCAATTGGATTTCATACAGAAGCTGATGAAGGGGCTGGATGCTGAGTCAAAGTTACATAGAGGTAAAACAAACAAACAAACAAACAAACAATTAAGCTCATAAGCAAGGATTATTTTGAAATTTTATTTACTTATTCCTATAATTTAATTGCTGCAATATGATTACTCATCCTAGTGGGATTCAAAGTGATAGAAACATACATTCACAACATGTGGTATGAAATCCCTGTGTATAATATTCCCTCTCCCCCTTTCGCTCCCCAAACATGTTAGTGAGATTAGTAGTGAAACCTTCTTGTATGGACTTAACCTTATTTGAACTGTTCCCCTTCTCAATCCTCATTTTCTCCCTCATCAACTCCTTCCCTGAATCCCCTTCTATTATTTTACTGTTTTCTCTCCTCATTTCGCTGAAGTCCCTTTTGCTTCCTATTTTTTTCTCTCGCTTTCACATATGAGAAAAAACATATGACCCTTGACTTTCTGAGACTAGCTGATCTCACTTAGTGTAATATCTAGTTCTATCCATTTTCCTACAAATGACATAATTTTGTTCTTCTTTATGGCTGAGTAAAGTTCCATTGTGTGATTAAATTTCTATTAATGATAAAAATTCATTCCTTCAATTCATAAAAGTAAACTGTTACAATTAGGTTTTAATCCCAATACCATGAAGGGTGGTTCTTGTGGTATACTGTCTGCATAGATCACATTAATAGAAACACAGTCTTAGCCGGGCGTGGTGGCGCACGCTTGTGATCCCAGCATTTGGGAGGCTGAGACAGGAGGATCCGGGTTCTTGTCCAGCCTCAGCTACCTAGTGAGGCACTCTGCAACTTAGTGAGACCCTGTTTCAAAATAAAGATTAAAAAACTAGGGCTGAGGGTATAGCTCGGAGGTAGAATACCCCTGAGTTCAATCCCCAGTACCACAAAAAAAAAAAAAAATAGAAACACAGTCCAGTAATAAAAATTAAAAGCAATCAAATCAGTACTGTTATATGTGTTGGGAGAAAGAATAACTTCAACTGAAGTTACTGAACAACCCCTTTCTTTGTTCCTTTCTCTATCAACATCTTTCAGACCCTGTGACTGGTTTCTTAGCAGAAACCAACCCCAAAACAACCCAAGCCTCATCTCAATCTCTAATCTTAACCCAAACTGTTTAACCCTAATCGATATCAATCGATATTTATTGAACATGTACAGTCAGTTAAGCTTCATTTGAATGATGAGGATTCATACATGGATATGAAGAAGAAGTTTCAGTTCTCACCATCCTCTACCTTTATTCTAGTGGAGGAAGTAGACAGTAACAAGTTAAATAAATAAACTATGTAATAGATCTGATGGCTATAATTAATAAAAATCAAAAGTGAGGGTGGCAAGTCCACAATGTCTGTTGGAGGTGGTGCTGTCTAGTAAAGTCCTCACTGAGAAGTAGATTTCAGATGCAAACTTTTTTTTTATTATTAATTTGGTGCATTGTACTTTTACATCATATTGGGGTATAGAGTGTCTGAAAAATACATGAACAGAGCTGTTGGTGTCCTCCCCATCAGCTCCCTCCCCACTCCCTGTGCATGGCTTTGAGATTGGAATTGATAATTTTGTATACATTCGTAGGATTATTTTGATTGTAACATTCTTAATGACTTCATCCCCCTCCTCCCTTCTCTAACTCCCCTCGGTCATTCCCCTGGAGTCTCTGTTCATCCATCCGATGTCGCCCTTATTTCTGAATATCTCTCTAACTTCCACATATAAGACAGAACATACATCTACTCTTTTTTTGAGATTGGCTGTACTCACTTAGTATGATATTCTCCTGTTCCATCCATTTTCCTGCAAATGGCGTGCTTTTATTCTTCTTTATGGCTGAGTAAAATTCCATTGTGTGTATATGCCACAGTTTTGTAATCCATTATCTATTGATGAACATCTAGGCTGGTTCCATAATTTGGCTATTGTAAATTGTGCTGCTATGAACATGGAAATGCAAGTGTCATTACAACATTCTGATTTCATCTCCTTTGGGAAGACGCCCAGGAGCGCTATCTCTGGGTCATATGGTAGTTCCACTTTCAATTTTCTGAGAAGACTCAACACTGATCTCCACAGTGGCTGCATTAGTTTGCAGTCCAACCAATAGTGAAATGGCATTCCTATTTCCCACATCCTCATTCAGCATTTATTATTTTTGTTTTTAATGATTGCCATTCTAATTGAAGTTAGATGGAATCTCAGTATAGTTTTAATTTGCATTTCCCTGATTGCTAAAGATGATGAGCATTTCTTCATGTATTTGTTGACCATTTGTATTTCTTCTTTTGGAGAATCTATTCAGTTCAGTTGCCTAGCTTTTGATTAGATTATTTTATTTAAAAAAATTTTTAGTATTAAGATTTTTAGATTCTTTGTGTATTCTTAGGCCTTTGTCAATGAGTAGGTGGAGAAGATCTTCTCCCATTCTGTAGGCTTTCTCTGTAGATTCCTGATGGTTTCTTTTGCTGTGAAGAAGCTTTTAATTTTTTTTTCTTTTTTTTATTGTAATAATTTGTGCATTGTAAGCATACATCTTTGTTAGGTACAAATTGATAATGACATATGTGTACACATTTCTAATTTGACCCCTTCCCCAAGTTGTTAGCTTCTAAGAGGGGCTGTGACGTCTCCATGGAGACCTGAGAAATGCAGATAGGTGGCAAGCAGCTCATGTCTAGAGGATGCGCAGCTTAGTAACTACCATTGTCCCCGCTCATCTACGTCAGGTGCTGTACTAAGTAAACATTTCACAGACATGATTCCATTTATTCTTCACAACAAGCCCACCAGACAGGTATTACTGTCATCACTATGAACCCCATCTTTTTGTGGTCCTGGGGATTGAGTCCCGGGGCATTCTACCTATGAGCTACAGCCTCAGCCTGATTTTATTTCTTATTTTGAAATAGGGTCTTGCTAAGTTGATCAAAGTCTCACTACTTGCTGAGACTGTGAAGCTTTTAATTTAATGCTACTCCATTTGTTAACTCTTGTTTTAATTTCCTGAGTTTTCCGGACCTTAATGAGGAAGTTCCTTCCAGTACTTATATGTTGGAGTGTTGGTCCTATGCCCTCTTCTATTAGTTTCAAAGTTGATGATCTAATTTCTAGATTTTTGAAACATTTTGAGTTGACTTGTGCACAGTGAGTTTAATTCCATTTTTATACATATGGATAGATATGGATAGCCAGTTTTCCCAACATCATTTGTTGAAAAGGCTGTCCTTTCTCCAATGTATGTCTTTGGTGCCTTATCAAAGATCAACTGGTGATAGATATGGGGCTTTGATTCTGAATCTTTTATTCTGTTCCCTTGTGTTTTCGTGCCAATACCATGCTGTGTTTATTATTGCTTTGTAGTATAATTTGAAGTCAGCTATTGTGATGCTTCTGGCATGATTCTTTTTTTTTTTTTTTGTGATACTAGGGATTGAACTCAGGGGCATTCTACCTCCGAGCTATACCCCCAGCCCTATTTTTTATTCTTTATTTTGAAACAGGGTCTCACTAAGTTGCGGAGTGCCTCACTAGGTAGCTGAGGCTGGCCACAAACCCAGATCCTCTGGTTTCAGCCTCCCAAATGCTGGAATTACAAGTGTGTGCCACCACGCCCGGCTTGGCATGATTCTTATTGCTGAGAATTTCTTTGGCTATTCTGGATATTTTGTTTTTCCATATAAATTTTATAATTGATTTCTCTAGGTCTGTGAAAAATGATGATGATATTCTAATCAGGATTGCATTGAATGTGTAGATTGCTTTTGGTAGGCAGCCATTTTGATTGTATCTATTCTGCCTATCCAAGAGCATGGAAGGTCTTTCCATCTTCTAAAATCTTCAGTTTCTTTCTTTAGTGACTTGTAATTTCATTGTAGAGGTCTTTAACCTGTGTATTTTATCCTTTTTGAGGTTATTGTGAGTGGACTTGTTTTCTGTATTTCTTTTTCAGTGGATTTATGATTGGTGGAAAGGAATGATAATGATTTTTCATAGGTTGATTTTATATTTTGCTACTTTGCTGAAACTATTCATCATCTCTAGAAGTCTTCTGGTTGAGTTTTTTGGATCTTCTAAGTAAGGAATCATGTCATCAGCAAACAAAGATAATTTCAGAGAAGTACCAGAGGATGGAGCAGCAGTGAGGCTGAGCACGTCACATTTAATGTATTTTCTTTTTTAAGCGTTGAGACTTAAAATATTTGCAACTGGAGTAATTGATGATCCTATTTCAAGAAAATAACTGTATATATCTCTGTCTGTCTGCAGTACAGACAAGTGGAAAATGAGAAAACAAAAAACCCTGTATAATCACCAGTGTTTAGAAAAGGAAATGCCCATAAATAAATTCACCCTTTTCTACTGCTGAATTGGCTAATTGTACTCTTCCACTGAAGAGACACAGAATAGGGTCAAAAGCTTATTATACAGGACCCTAGATAGCCTGATACCATAGCAAGGGACCCCTTATCTTAAATTAAACATTTTCTTTTGTTTAAGGTTTTCTAAAAAGGCTGTTACTAAATAGAGATGGGGAGGAGCTGAGTTTTTTATTCTTTTGGGAAAATTAAAGGTGGACTGGAAGCTGTTGATGAGTTTGGAGATTCTTAAAAATGTGTCAGCTCACATGAAGAACAGGGAGCAAACAAAGGCAGATAGTTTTGATATTGGGTATCAATGATAACTGATGGAAAATTTGATTTGGAATGACTAACCACTAAATGAACATAGCTTAACAAGTTAAGTGAATTAATTTGTATTTGATTTAGGGGCATGATGATTTTTAAATTATATATGTACATGTATAATTATAAACACATATATAAATTTTGGATAATATGCATTAACTTTACAAAATGTATAAATCTATTTATAAATCCATAGATCTAACATTATTTATATATATATATATCAAAAATATATGATGATAGCCTCTTGATTAAGATTTTAATAATATATTTTCCTACACAGCAGCTTTATTTCTGGGGCAGAATCTTTGTGGTGAAAATCAGGAGGTTGGAAAAGGCAGTCCCACTCCCCTGAGTTGGGAGAATGTCTTAGGGCCTTCCATTTTTAGGGACCCCTGCCAAGGCTCTGCTTCTGCTTCTGAAATCCCAATTCTGTGTCTTTTGTATTGAAGAGAATCCCCAACTTGATCAACCCTAGGGCTAAGAAAACCTCAGTCCACTCCTGCCCCTATCTACTTTAAGCATGAAAGCATTCAGTCAAGAGAGATAACTGTATAATCCCAATGTGGACTTGTACAACATAAAGCTCCAAAGTCATTTAATATTCTTTCTTTCACCAGCTCAGACCCAAATTGGACTTCATAGGTTTTTAGGTCATTGCTGGCTTATCCTGTCTCTGTTCCCCACTCCTGCTCTGGATGGCTTTGGTTCTTGGCATCACTCAGGTTGCATTTAGGGGGACTGTTCAGGTGACTGTTCCAGGTGGCTGGTGCAGTCATTGTCTAGTGGGGGTATCTGCCAGGTGCAGCAAATCTTTCCAGACGGACTCCTTTCCTCTTACACAGGGCCTTGGTGGATTCCTTGGTTGTTCTTTCTTCTGGAGACTTCTTGGCCACTGCTCATCTGTGAGGACATGGTGTTTTTTGAATTGGCTTCCCATGATTCTGATGTCTCTGCCCCTGGTTTTCAAGGCCCATGTCTCTGTTGGCATCTCTATGCTTTTTCAGACTGACCCCTCTATGAAATCCTATTTAAGGATTTCCCTCCTGCAGAGTTGACTTTTGGACTTTGATAGGCCTCCCTGGGGGTAGACATGAAGCTTCACCTGGTACAATCCCCATCTTTTGTCTTTGAGTCCCAATTTCTGTGAGTCTCTCTAAAACACTTCCCTTTGGTTTGAGGTTAAGGGGAAACACCATCTCCCCTTCCCCAGGGCTGGGTGTGGGTGTCACTTCTGTTCACTGATAATTTACTCTCCAAGAAATCTTCTTAGCTCTTCGATCTTTTTGGAGGCTAAAGTCAGCAATTGGCTAGTGCTGGAATGCTGAATTTGGTACTGCTTCCTCTTCAACCTCTTAGAAAATCTGGAAGGAATGGTTTGGAATATCATCTCTCTTGAAAATGTAGGTGTACTTGGAACTTATTGTTTTGCATTTCATGTTAAATTGGTTATGTTAAAAAAGGAAGCATGACATTCAATAACCCATTTTACTCTCAAATTGGAACCCCCTCTCCCAAAATGGAGAGGAAACAAGTCTAGAGGAATATTTTGACCCATAAGCCAATGTACAAAAATGGCAGAAAAATACTATAGTGTGAGGCCCTGCCTACCCAAGTCTGGAGGGCCAGCTTGGGGTGGGATGCTCAGAATAAAATCTTCCCATTTTAGACTTGGCAGATCAGGCACATCGTTACTTAAAGTGGTCTGTAATTTCCTTTTTCTACATCCAGGTTTTGAACTGCAGGTGTAACACTGAAGAGAAAGAGGGTAGCTAAATAGGGATATGGAACCTAAGAACCAATGGATATATTTTCATGTTGCAAATGGGTCCACAAAAAGAAGTACCTTGCCCAGCTTCCTGCAATTTCGTACTCATATTGCCATGGTCATATGAATCCATGTCTGGAATAAAACCTCCAAGCTTCTGTAATGGCCTAGAAAAATCTGGTAGGCAAACTTCCTCCAGCCCAAGCTGGATGTCATGGAAAAATATAATTACCTTTTATCTCCACATTGTGTTTGAAATGGAAATAGAAACTGATTAGCTTAAAAATTATATTAGATCATTGTGATAAAATGAGTGCAATGTTAATTTCTTGTAAATGCATGATCTTTGATTATCTGCATCATAATGGGAGCATGTATTTGTGAATTATCTAGTATTTCAGAAACGTGTCTGTGAGGTAGGAAAATAGAAACTCACATTTGTAGATATTGAGGTACATTCTTACATTTGCTGATCATAAAACCCTCATGAAAATTAACAATTTGCTAAAAACATTTCAGCTTCATCTGCCTGGACATTAAATCATGGAGATGCGTGAAAGCCACAGATTTTAATTTAATTGTGAAAAACAAAAGAGCATATTTTTATAATTTATGTCAAAATTGGGAAAATAATAATTAAATATTATTTTAAATCATTCAGAATATGTTAAGTTTACTTTGTGATATTCATATTTCATAGTTGTCTTCGGTATGTCACTAGTTTCTCCTTATCTGTAAAAATGTCAATGCATTTCCATGTACTGTATTTTGATTGGGGTGAACATGAATTAAGTAAGCTACCCTTACCTAAATGTTTTGTTGTCGTCAGTAAATGCCTGACCAGTTGAAATGTCTACACAGTCATGGCCCAAAGCACCTTGGCTACAGGTCACTTGTCCTTCCCTTTTCCTTTGTGTTAAGTAGGTGTGAGAACACAACAGACTTAATTACTTTATAACAGGTCATTTGGTAGTCTAGTCAGGCTGAATTTGTCTTTTCGTCTCTTGGAATTAAAAACCTATTTCAGTGAAGGAAACAAGCACATGAAATGCTTTTCACCTGCGAGTGGTAATTGTTCAACCAGACCAAGTATTTTCTGTAATCAGAGCTGCCTCTGTATAATTGTGTAAGACAGAAGTTAGCTAATAAGGTATCATTAAATATGCCCTTCCTTTTCAGAAATTAAGGTCATTTTCATCCTTTAATGATTGTTAATGTTAGCTAAGCTATTTCTCATTCGTATGGCCAATTTCAATTCACCTCAAACTTCCCGATGCTTCATTGGTAATGCAAATGACTAGATGCTCTCAGTGTAGTCTGCTATGAATGCTATAATTTTCTGTTTCATGGGAGCCTTAAAGTCTCTTACCATGTGTAGAAGTCTTCTTTCTTGGATATCAAAATCAGCAGTCATAAAAGATCTATTATTTAATCTAATATATAGCTGTACTTCCATAAAGATGAAATTAAACTTCACAATTGTAGAGTTGAGGCACTCTTATTCAGTTGTCAGTACTACCACAATTGATTGTCTCTTCTATTTGCTAATGTTATGCTATAGGTTTTTTTTTTGGTACTAGGGATTGAAGGATTGAACCCAGGGGCATTCTACTTCCGAGCTACACCCCACAGCCCTATATTTTATTCTTTATTTTGAAACAGGGTCTCACTAAATTGCAGAGGGTCTCATTAAGTAGCTGAGGCTGGCCACGAATTTACAATCTTCCTGTCTCAGCCTCCCAAGTACTGGGAATACAAGTATGTACCACCATGTCCAGCTATGCTATAGTTTTCAATTTCAGCATTTCTCACACCATGCATCCTTTGACATAAGCTGTATTCAAATATATGAACTGATGGACACCATGCAGTACTGAGGGCTGAGGCATGTGAGCGTCCCCAAGGCACAGATGGAGTTTCTTGCGCATAAATGGATTGAGGAGTCTCGGAAGCAGAGCTAGGCAGAGGGGGGAGCTGAAAGGCGGTGCTATTACATCAGAATCCTCAGCAGGCCCCAGAGGGAGTGCTGGAGCTGGGAGGGCCCCGAAGGGTTGTCTCAAATGGAAGCAAGGCAGCTGTGTCCGCATGTGCCTTTAGTGACCTGTCATTTCTTTCAGGCTGTCACTGGGGAAGGGAAGCAATCTGGGTTTAGGTAACTGTTCAGACAAGGGCACCTCCTAGAGAGAGACTCAGCTGAGAACCTCTGGTTACCAAGGCTCTCAGCAGCTGGAGGAATGAATGATTCGACCTTGAAGAGGGTCTGAGCAGACCCCAGAGACAGGGGTCGGTAAGAACTGGCAAGTCCTAAAAATCATAGCTTCACCAGTTTCCTTTATATGGTACTACTGTCTTAATATGACACTCCGAGGTTATCACTAAATGTGAGAAATCTTTAGAAAGTGCCTAATTAATATTTAGATGAGCTTCCTCTAATGGGAATTAATACCAAAAGAGTGGCCTTTGTTAAGCTGAGTCAGTGGTAAGATGAAATTAGGAAGCAAAGACTACTAAATGTTCACAGCAGCTTTCTCCCCAAGCCCTAGGCTAGAAAAGGGCGATTGTTCAGCTTTTTGTGCACTCACTACAATATCTATAATGTTCCAGGCACTGCAAGGACTGGCGACACAGAGAAAAAATATCTTATCCTCCATTCTATGAACTTCTTCAGGAGAAAACAGACAAATAGATACTTACGACATTGTGCGGTGCATGTGGTAAGTAGCCAGAGGGGCAGATGATTTAGGCGAATAAGCCACTGGTGCCTTAGAGCTGCCTTACCCCGTTTTATCAGGGCCAGCTACATTTCTCTGAACTTTTGCCACCTCGTTGCTGAACCCAGACATTATTAAAATAAAATTATATAAAGGCAGTCTTAAATAGTGTATGTTAAACACAAGGCTAATACATACTCAAAATCAATCACCCCCTACTTATTTTACTGTTATTTATGTTCCTGAGGTTCTTCATGTCCATTGTGTTTGACTGATGGGAAGATGTAAGGGTGTGCTACTGTACGTGTCTCCCCAGTTTTGCATTCAGTGACATTATATTGAGAGCTTGAACATGGTCACAGTAGGAGTTTTTATATTATAGGAATTGCCAAATAGTTACTCTCACTGGTCTCACTTGGCAGAAATTGATTTATCGTTTTGTTGACTTTCTAGACTTAAGAACGCAGTAGAGAAAGTGTTAATAATGCATATTAAATTTAAATATGCATAATTTCTGTAGCCATTACATGTGAGTAGCATACACACATGTACACACACACCAAAACCAAACTAAACAAACAAACAGAAAACTGAGGAAATATTTTTCCAGTTTATATCAGTTGATTATAAACCCCTTAAGGGAAGAAACAGTTAATTTTTCTCATTATCCCGAGAGACTAGTCCAGTGTGTGTCACCTACATGAAGAGATAAATGAATATTTTAAGGTTGCTTCTTTAAAATATGGTTATGTATAAAAAGAATCTGATTACATAAGTGAAGCTGTAAACAATGTTTATGATGAATATGCTCTGTATCAAAAAAAAATAGGTGGAATAGTTTAAAGATGTATCGGTGGCAGCAAATCTCCTGTGAGTTCACTGGCTTCTACCTTTCCCTCAGATAGCCATTCTGGTTCCACATATCTTTTTTCTTTTGATATTGAGAATTGAATCCAGGGGTGTTCAATAAACTACTTCCCTAACCCTTTTTATTTTTAATTTTAAACAGCATCTCACCCTATTAGAGCAGCTCTGTTCTCCAACCTATGATCCTCCTGTCTCAGCCTCCCAAGTACCAGGATTATGGATGTACACTACCGAACCGAACTCTGACTCAACACGTTTTTAGGCTTCTTTCTTTCTCTTTCTTTCTTTCTTTCTTTCTTTCTTTCTTTCTTTCTTTCTTTCTTTCTTTCTTTCTTTCTCCTTCCTTCCTTCTCCTTCCTTCCACCCAAGTAAACAACCAGACATTATTCTGCAAATGTGAAGCTGTGCACTCCCATAATGGTGAGCAAGATAGATGTGGTCCCTGCTCCCATGTGGGGAAGAGAATATTGAGCCCATCATTTAATATATGATAAACAGTGTGGTGGAAATAACATTTCACTCATACATCTCTGAGTGGAAGCCCTTAGGTGAGAGATGGGGATCTAGAAACGCCTGGGGGAGGAAATGCAAATTAGGCTGAGACTCCAGGGTGTGAACAGGGCTGAGTGATAGAAGGCCAGAGTGATCAGGCACACTGGAGCACGTGTGTATCTGTGAACCTACAGGGAAGGAGAAGGGAACAAAAAGGATTGCAATATTTCTAGGGGGATTAGCAGGCAAGGAGCAAGGCTTGGGGAAGCTGCTGGGATGGGTGTAGGTTAAACTTTGAAAGACCCTCTAAACTGACTGGAGGGTTTGGAGTTCTTACCTATTTTATGTGTGTATGTAAGAGACAACATTTATTCAGTCTATGGTTGGTGATAGTGTCATGGAGTCCTTACTCTGAACCCTGGGTTACTCAGACCACAATCCCAGTCCTCAAGGGGCTCATAAATTTAGAAATTAAGTTGGAACATGGCGGCCTCTCCCCAAACTTCCTTCATCTTAACGCTGCAGGTTGATCTTATGGAAGATTTCTTTGTGGTCTTCTAGGAAGGGGACGGAGACCATAGATAGTGGCAGAAAATCTGGGAGAACATTTTTATCTCAAATGAAGAAGGCATTAAGTAATTTGGAACATTAATTCCAGAGGATAAATAGAGTAGATAGTAGTTGTTGCATAAAAATGTGGTATCATTGGGCTGTAAAGTCTCACTCAAAGTTTTAAAAACTACAGATGGATCCCTATTATGTCTATTTTAGTGATACATAGGTAAGATGCTTTACGGATTTCTATGAGTTAATGTGATCTTTATTCAACAGTTGACCATAATTAGTCATTTTTTTTTCCTATGGATGATTTGCTCTTATCAGTATAGGTAATTGTTTTTTTTTTTTTTTGTGAATCTTAAATTGCCCATTTTTAAAGGCAATTTTATTTATTTAAAGATGAAGAGGAACTTTGATGATCTGAGATTGCTTGCCTAGGCCTTAATAGTCAAAGAGATGGTTTAGTTCTCCTGGAGAGGAAATGTGACCCTCGAAGCACTCCCCTGAGACATGATACTTCAATTCAAATTGGGATTCGCAGAGTAATTGCCGCCTGTGGTAATGCATCTTCAACCTCTTAAAATAGCTATTAGATGGGTAGGGCTTTCCCCCTGAGAGATGGCACTGTTCACTAGATGTCTTTTGTCTCTTCCAAACCACCAGAGCAGTCTTTGAACAATGCACAAAGAAACACAATATAAGATACTTTCTGGAGCAATTTGAAAATTAACAGAGAGCAAATATAGTCTTGTCTGTTTTGAACCATTCTACAAATAAAATGTGAAGCAAATAGAGTAGTATTTGAAAAGACTATATTTGGGTTAAATTTTATGCTTGTATAATAAATATTATTTTTAGATAAATGTAATTTTCCATTTCAAACAAGTAGCTGAACAATTCTTCATTGTACACACCTTTAAACACATATTTGTGCTCTGTGAGAAAATATGCAGAGAATGAAAACGTATCACCATTGTTTCAGTCCCTCATAGGTAAACAGTGACTTTCAGCAAACAGTGAACTGTTTCTTTATTTTTATTGTGCAAAAACAGCTATTAGTGTTTTTATTATCCAGCAAATGGAGGGATTTGATTATTTTTTCTTGATCAGAATTTGGGTAGGAAGACAAGATTTGGTTTTAAAAAAATGCCTTTGGCCAGGAACACACCTGTGATCCCAGTACTTGGGAGGCTGAGACAGGAGGATCACAGATTCCAGGCCAGTCTCAGCAATATGACAGTGTTGTTCAGCAACTTAGTGAGAATCTGTTTCAAAACAAAAAACTTAAGAAAGAGAGTTGGATGTATAGTTTGGAGATAGAATGTCCCTGGGTTCAATCCCCAGTAACACACACAGGTGTGCGCGCACACACACACACACACCACACACACCCACACAGCCTTTGGAAGAGCCTTCCATGCACACAGAGGCTTATGAAAGCACAGAGAAATGCAAAGATGGAGTGGCAGGTGGCACGTGGGAGGGGACCTGGGAGGTAAGGGGCTGCAGGGGACAATGTGGAAGGTGCACAGTTTTCTTGTCACATCCAGAGTGACCAGTGGTCAGCTGCCCCCAGAAGCCTGTTGGAGGGAAAGCCTGGCTAAAACGAGTGGACCTAACTGTGAAGGTGTTTGTGAAGAGGCCAAGCCCCAGAGGGAAGACAAAATCCTAACCAGGAAAGCAAGGGAGAAAGTCACAGAACAGAGGATGGGCTTAAGTCAAGTTGAAAGAACAAGAGTGTAATTGACAGGCAGAAAGCTTGGGTGATCAAGGAGACTGAGAACAATGAGAGGAGGAACAAAGGGTGCTACAGGTGGATCCCATCAATGTGGGAACTACATTTCAAATGCTGAGAGGTAATTGGACAGTTGATGTAGAAAATAATTTTTTAAAACACTTCTTCAGCTGGGTGTGGTGGTTCCCCAAAAACAAACAAACAAATAAACAAAATAAAAAGGGCTGTGGGTGGAGCTCAGAGGTAGAATGACCCTGGGTTAATTTCCCAGTATCTCCTTCCCCAACACACACATACAACAAATAAAAACCTTTTCATTCGATCCCCTCACTTATTTTTAATTTTTTACTCTTCAAGATTTTGTTTTTATTGACACCTAATCATTGTACATGCCTATGGGGTATATTGTGATGTGATGCTTTTATATGTTGTGTAATAATCAAACCAGGGTATGTAGCATATCTGTGACCTCATACAGCCCCGTCATTATTTTCTGGTGAGCACACTCAAATTTCCAGCTATTTCCAAGTATTTAATACTATCAGCTGTCCTGAGAGCACTATAAATACTGTGATGACACAGTGGTACAAGCCAGGAGTGTCACTTTCAGCACAGTTACAGACACTAAGGTGTAGGACAGATTCCGTTAAGATCTATGCCAAGAGCACCAATCCTGTGGTGGTCACACTGGCTGGATTACTAAGACGTGTCAGGGTTGGTCTTCAGCAATCGAAAATTCGGGTGGAAATAGCACCAGCAGCCACCCCTTCCCAGCTCCACCGAACCCAGCAAACCAAGACCTCTGGCAGTGCTGCTCACGCATCTTCAGATGTATTTTGTTCATCGACTGGTGGGCTCAGGCCCCATCAGCTTAACCTGGAGGCTGCATGTGGCACAGCCTGTGACAGTTCTGAAAGAAGTGACAGCTGAGTGGAGAGAAAACAGGATGAATCATTTTCTTGACAGCTTGGCCTCCGTCCTGATGTATCTCCTAAGAATATGCTAAGAATATGGCCGCCGGTGGCTGAGCAGCACAGTGGTGCTGGAAACCTTTCCACGTTGAGCTCTGGATACAAGATGAACTCGCAGGATGAGTCTCAGCATGATATGATTGAGAGAAGAAATGGGTTCATTTGCCACCAGGCCTTATTTTCTGAAGGAATTTGATTTAAGAATAAGGATGTGCTGGGTGTGTAATCCCAGCATTCGGGAGGCTGAGACCTGAGGATCTGGGTTCGCGGCCAGCCTCAGCTACCTAGTGAGGCACTCCACAATTTAGTGAGACTCTGTTTCAAAATAAAGAATAAAAAATAGGGCTGGGGTGTAGCTTGGAGGTAGACTGCCCCTGATTTCAATCCCCAATTACCCCCCCAAAAAAAAGAATAAGGATGCATATAATTTGAGGAGACATGATGTGAAGGTGACTGTCCTTTTCTTTCTTTTCTCTCTTCTCTTCTCTTCATGCTGGAAATTGAACCCAGAGGCATTCTACCTCTGAGCTACAATCCCAGCTCTTTTTATTTTTAAACAGGGTCTTGTTAGGTTGGTAAGAATCTTACTAAGTTGCTGAGGCTGGCCCCGAACCTGCTATCCTCCCATCTTGGTCTCTTGAGTACTGGGATTACAGGCATGTGAAGTGACTACTGCCTTTGAAGCAGTCTCTTTACAGTGCTTCTAAGTGTCCATCAGTGACTTCAGAACACTGCTTTGGCAGCTAGGAAGCCTGTGCTGTTCTGCAGATTCTTTTTCCAGTGTGGCTTTAGGTACGCCACCCAATCTGTCTTCATTTCAGCTCTTTTTCATAGCTGTATCGCGAGATCAAACATATATGTGTATAGATTTAGAGCTAGCAAGTTTCCTTCTAAATATGAAAATCTCATCGTGGTTGGTTGAAGATTGGAACTAAAGTCACTGTTCTGTTTTTCCTGTGTTTCCCTCTCTCTCTCTCTCTCCCCCCTCCCCCTCCACTTCCTCCCCCTTCTTCTCCCCTTCCTCCTCTTTCAGAAAATATAGATATTTTGTGAAATCATCAGAATCAGAAATTATTATGAAAGCAGTCTCAATTCTTATGAAGGGTTTTAACAGGAGAGCCAAGATAACTGTGTTAATGGATTAATTTGCTGTTTGGTAGCCTAAATCCAGCCATTGTCGCAGACTGGATGAGTGCACAAGTCAGAAAACACAGAGGGAGCCCTGCTCTTGGTCACCTGTGGAGATAACCTGCCTGGTGTAAGATCAAGGATAAGCGATGAGGAAACTGGCTCTGCAGGGTACTTCTTTCTGTGGAACTTGGCTGTCTGGAAGATCCTATTCCCAGAGAAACATGCAGATAAGCTAGAACCTTGTGTCCAGGGAGTGGGTGGGAGAGATAAAAGACAGAGGCATGAAGTGAAAGTCAACCAATTCTAAAATGAAGTCCGATTGTTGTGCTCAGGGCAAAGATGGCATCAGTTGCTTCAATCATGCAGCAATCTGGTTTAATTATTAAAACCCAAGAAAGATAACTGTATTACTCAGTATTAACCATGACCTATTTGAGTTTCTTTTTTTTTTTTTTTTTTCAGTATTTGGCAACACACAGATTTAGCCTAAGACTATTCCTGGAATGAACCAAAAAGGGTCATAAACTAAGTGCACTGTCCGGTTTATCCTGTTGAGCTCTTGGTGGTTTCAGAGAAGATGTGGGCTGTAAGTCAGGCAACAGCTAATATGTGCTCTGTGATTCTACAGAGTGAAGTAATTTGTTATCCAAGTCCAAGCATTACAAAAATATATAGCCAGTCCCCTAATGTTCTTCAGAAATCAGCTTCTTATCTCTCTTTATTAGCATTTTTTGTTTAAGAGGATAAAACTATTTATAGTTCTACAGAAAAATAGGAATGACAAGTCCTGCTGGTGCATATGAGACTTTAGGACACACGCTTAAAAAGACAGTATTGCATATCTGATAATAATTAATGGCATCTACTTTTTACACTCCACCTTCTCTACAGCACTTAGCACTGTGACTTCTTTTTGCAACATTGGAAGTGTGGAAATTCTAGACCTTTTTTCTACTTTTAGTGTATGAAGAGACTTGTGAAGTTTATCAGAGAAGTGTCATAAAGGATGAAGGGAGAAAGAGAAAGCGCAAGAAAACACCAGCTCTCTCTCTCGGGAGATTTTCCAAGAAAATCTTTCTGTGAGAACTGATCTACCTATTTCAGGGTTTATTGTTAGGGCCCCCATCTTTTTCTCTTGCCCCCAAGTCTAAACTACCCTGCCATTAGAATAAGTCTCAAATTTGACAGCATCTCATTGTCTTCTTAACTCCATAATTTCTTTTTTTTTCTTTTTTTTTTTTTTTGCGGTACTGGGGATTGAACTCAGGGGCATTCTACCTCCAAGCTATACCCCCAGCCCTATTTTTTTATTCTTTATTTTGAAACAGGGTCTCACTAAGTTGTGGAGGGCCTCACTAGGTAGCTGAGGCTGTCCTCGAACCCGGATCCTCTGGTCTCAGCCTCCCAAATGTTGGGATTACAAGCGTGGGTCACCATGCCCGGCTTAACTCCATCATTTCTCACATGATCAATTGCAATGGCTTTTGTTATCCATCTATTTCGAGAGTAGCCCCCAACATTTCTTCTCCATATAACAACCAGGTCCTAAATTGAAGGCCAGGTCTTAACAGTTCCTTGGTTGGAGCTTCTCCAGGCGTCCCAGTCACTAATAAGGAAAAATTCCAACTCCTTACCATGGTCCAAGTGACCTGTGTTAGGTTGGCCTCTAAGATGTCCACAGTGGTCCTGGTCTCTTTTATTCATGTAACTGTGTAAGCCTGTCTTCTAGAGTGGGGCTAGGTCTGTCATTTACTCTAAAGTATTATAAAGTATATGCAATGTGGTCTCACTGCTATGTTGAGGTTTCAAAAGACCATGACATCCATTTTGCTAGAATACTCTTTACTTCTCAACTTGCTCATTTTGATGAAGTAAGCTGCCATGTTTGAGAGGCCCACAAGACAATGAATCGAGGGCAGCATTCAACAAACAGCCAGGAAGGAGCTGAGGCCTTTAGAGCAACAGCACCCCAGAACATGGTCCATCTGCCAAGACCTTAGAAGTGGATCCTCTGGCGCTGAGCCTCCACATGACCACAGTCATTATTTTGCAGAAACCAAGGGAGATGTAGGAGTGAAATATGAGAGGACTAGAGGCAGTTGTTCCATGGTGGACTGCACCAGGATTTCTGACCTACAGTCACACTGAAATAGTTAATGTTGTTTCGAGCCACTGAATCTTGGGGTCATTTGTTACACAGCGATAGGTAACTAATTCTTGGCCCTCTTGGATCTGGCCATTGGCTATTTCTCAGCCTCCCCTCCCTTCACTCCTTTGCAATTCTTCCCCTAACAGCTCTGCCATCATTTCTCCTTCTTGGATATAGCAAACCTTTTCCAACTCCCTGGAACTTATATTTGTTATTTGGAATGCTCTTGGAATGCTTGTACCCTGGACCTTCATATGACTTTTCCTAAAAAGGCTGTGTCTCAGTTCTCACCTTTGCTGAGTAACTTGGCTGTCCTCCCTCCATGGAGGAGCTATAGCTACTGCCTTCATGTCCCTCTGTTCATGGTCTCCACCTTTCCTTCTGTCCTTTTACCTTACAATATTGCCCTTCCTAGCCTTATGCATTTTTGTTTGCTTTTTATTATCTGGCCCTGCATTAGATCTTAAGCTCCATGAGGAGTAGAGTTGGATCTGTTCTCAGTGCCTAGTATACAGCAGCACACACTAAATCCTCACTGAGTGATGGGTACATCTTAACAACAATAGGCAGGTGTATCCTCACTTCTAAGATAATGGTGTTAGAATAAATGTGATTAAATAACATCTGTATCTAAACTTCTTATTCTATGACTAATATGGAAAAAGATTTTAAACACAGGAAATCAAAATTAGAACAAATTGAGATTTGGGGAGTGAAAAAAATAAGGTTTAGATGGAGAAGATATAGGATTCTGTCCTTAGGCTACGTATGGTCCAGTGCTATCATGCAGAACTCTCCGGTAGGAAAGAAATGTTCTGTTTTCTGCTGCTCATTGCAGGAGTCATGAGTCACCTATGGCTCCTGAGCCCTTGAGGTATGGCTAGTGTGGCTGGGGAATGAAATTCATAATTGTATGCCATTATTTTAAATTTAAATAACCTTTTCAGATGCTAAAGGGTGCACCTCCTCTTTGGCAGTACAATTTCATCTTCACAATATGCTCTGGCATGAAAGGTAAGGGTACAGCACAGCCATGCTGGTAGGTTACCTCTAAGATGACTAATTGGCAGGAGAGGAGACTTTCTCTGTGTATTTACTTTGGACTTATGTAAAAAATGCAAATCAGAATTTTTTTTTCTTGTATAGATACAAGAAGATGTCATGGACTACCAATGCTCAATATTAATTAAATACCTTGTGATAATAATGACAATTTTCAATGTGTTTAATTTTTATTCTCACTCTCCTTATTTTCTTTCCTGCTTTAGTGAGTTGGAACCCTGGTAAAACCAAAACAAAACAAAATAAATAAAAATAAAAATGTTAGCGCTCAGCACTTCTACCATATCAGGTATAAGTGCTAACTATCACCCAGGAATGTCTCTGTTGATGCTTCTGAACTTGAAATAATCCAGTTGGTTTCCTTTTTTCTTTGGGTTTATATCATGTCTCTCTCATCATTTGGAACTTAGGCCTATGAAGTGCTGAAGTGTTCCCTCTTTCTTCTCAATTATTATTTCTTTGGCTTCACAGAGAACCTAAACTGTCTTTTAACAAGTGTGAACAATACCAACAGTCTCAGTTGCTCTTAATAATTAAGGGAACTCCCTCCAGCTCAGGTCCTTGGCTGTGACACCCAGATTTTTAAAAAGCTCAACCTAGAGGTTTGAGATAATTTTTTCCCCTTTGATAGAGATATTAAAGAGCATCTTTATTTTCCTGGATAGTAATAACAATGACCCAAGAAGTCCTACAAGTGTTTCAGGTTTTCCTTAAAACACTACAACCTTAAGATCTGTGAAAAGTCTTGTCTTGTCCAGGATTTGAGGTGAGAAGACCTGGTTTAAATTTGTCTTCTGCTACAAATTTATATGTGACCCTGAGAAAGTGCTAAAGGTCCCTGTTCAGCTCCCATTCTCTCAGAGGCAAAACAAGGAAGACAGCGTGTCTGTCTCAGGTTGCTATGCAAACCAGCTCACATCATAGATATTGAAATACTCCACACACACTGAACCTGAGGGGGAGGGAGGGCAAGGGAATGCGGTGGGAATTGGGGAAGGGGTCAAATGAGAATTGTGGAATTGTGTGCAAATATGTTGTTAACAACTTGTGCTTAACAAAGATGTATGCTACATTGCACGAATAACTACAAAAAAAAATCATGTTATTTGCAGGGAAATGGAAGGAACTGGAAAACATTATGTTGTTAAGTGAGATTAGCCAGTCACAAAGAGTAAAAAAGCATAGGTTCTCCCTAATATGTGGATGCTAGGGAGAAGATGGGGTATGGGACGGTCTCCAGATGAAAAAAGAGAGACCCTCGAAAGCAAAGAAGTTGATTTAACTGGAGGGGGTCGATGGGGGGAGGGGGCTCACTAATGTATATCAAGGTTACTCACTAAACTGAACCTGAGAGGGAGGGAGGGCAAGGGAGCGGGGCGGGAATTCGGGCAAGGGGTCAAATGAGAATTGTGAGCTCATATATTTATCAATTTGTACCTAACAAAGATGTATGCTTACAATGTATGTAAAAAAAAAAAAAATCTGGAAGTTCATTCTACTATGGAACATCCCTTTGAACTTATTCTCCCTTGAGATGTTTATCAGCCTCTCTTCCATCCCTGCTGCCTCTTCTGCTCTATAACAAATGTATCTCATCTTAGATGTCACCCTTCAGAGGGGACTTATCTGAACTCTCTGTCTATATCAAATTACCCTACTTTAAGCCTAGTTCTTATTAGTGTCTGGAATGATCAACCCTGTTCAGTAGTTTCTGTGTGTATTAACGACTCCTCTCCACACATCTATGAAGATGTAAATTTCTTAAAGTTAGGTATGCTCACTATTTTGTTACTTTTGTGTCTGCATGCCAAGAATATTGTCTGTATGTAGTAAGTGCTCAATAAATAATCATTGACTATCAAACTCCCAGGAACACTCTTAAATTAATCAGATGTTGACTACTTTTTCGATAATGAGTAATATTTACTGAATTTATGAACCTTTGCACGTATCAATTATAATAGCTTGGCTACTGTGGAAGCTATATTTCCTTCTAGACATGTTTGGGTGGCTGTAAAAATATAGGTAATTTGTCACCCTGAATCTAGATTAAATATATTAGCAAAGAGTTCCATAGCTCACCACAAAGCTCCGTTAAATTTCTCCCAGGATATCATCAGAATATATAATAGAAGATTTAGATACATTTCTAGATCTAACAGAAAAAAAAATTGATTTTTATTAGTGTTGATTTGCTATACTTTTACAATACAACTCTCAATGGTGTTATTTCTCTACATATTATATAATCCAAAAAGTAGATTTGGATTGCATTTAGTTAATAACTATAAAAAAAATATGTTTGCCTTGCTGGCATGAGTTTAAATAGTGGTCAAGAAGGAAAAACTTCAGAAAGATTTCTCATGTCATTTGCTACTAGCCAAGCAAAACCACATTTTGCCAAGGTGGGCACCCAGCTTTTTCAGGCTGTGGGGAACTTCAGGGATTTCTTGGCCCTCTACTATAAAACTATAACTGTGGTAAAAAAAAAAAATGCCTACAACTAGCTGCTGAAAATGTCAAGCCCACAAAAATAAAATGCTCAAAGGAACACAATGATCCAACAGCAGAAGAAACTCAGAATTGACCCCTATTTGCTTCCAGACTCTGGTATCATGGCATTAACTGATGCCTTCACAGTACTTCCCTGTGACAGAAATATTTATTATTCCTAGAGGGCCTTGAAGCTATACAAATTCCCCATGTCAGAAGTCTCAACGTTTCAGAGAGAACAGTCTCCAACTACCTAACACTCTAAGAATTTGCTTAGAGTCATAAATTTCCCTATACATACAGTAGCTGAGAGTGTTAATTACATGCCTTCAGAAGTTCATATTTTGGGGGCCCCTGATGGCTAATTCATTAACCACCAGGGTAAATAAAAACCAGAAAGATCTTCTGCTATGTTTCTACAAGTGACAAGTGCAGCAACCACATTTATTTTCAATTACTTGCACTTAAGAAGAATTAAGCCTGGGTGTGGTGGCACACAACTATAGTCCCATTTATTTGGGAGGATGAGACAGGAGGATCACAGTTTTGCAGGCAATCTTAGCAACTTAGTGAGACTCTGTTTCCAAATAAAAATAGCTTGGAGGTAGAATGCCCCTGGTTTTAATCCCCAGTTTAATTTTTTTAAAGAATATAAAATTAAAAGAAAGGAGTTGTATTTTAAATGTATTTTTGTGACATATCTATATCAATTGTGAACTAAAATTGTCTTGACGATTGATATAACCAGAGTTGGGCGTCATGGCACACACCTGTAATCTCAGTACTTAAGAGGCCAAGACAGAAGGATCACAGGTTTAAGGCCAGTCTCAGCAACTTAGCAAGACTCTCATCAACTTAGTGAGATTCTGTTTCAAAATAAAAAATAAAAATAGGGCTGGGGGTGTAGTTCAGATGCAGAAGGCCTGTGGGTTCAATCCCTAGTATCAAGAACAAAAAGGAGGGTTGGGGGAGAAAAGCGAAGCAGGGACATTGGCTTTGTTACCAATATGTCGCTGTCATCCTTCACACTGGCTCGCATTTCTCACTCTTGGAGATATGGACATCAGAGGCCGAGTATTTTAATTATAGGAAAAAAAATTGTTCACCTGTTATGTGAAAAATGAAAAGCTGAGCTTCAGACAGCCTTTATTAACTTAGCCCTAATCTCTTAGCACAAGGCAGGGTTTGGTTGACATTTAATGGACAGAGACCACTAGGATTCCTGGAACACTGGAAGGGCTTTATTTTACTAGAACATTGGATGTGATTTAATTGTTAATCTCATGAGGCAATTCCTCCCTTCTATCAGAATGATTGGTTTAGGAAAGCCGTGTTAAAGCCAATCATCCCACTGAATTCTGAGTATGTAACCAGATATGGCCCAGTGAAATATAAGGGAAGGTTTACTTGTAATTCTTGGGAAAGACATGTGCTGTATCTTAATATAAAGTCCTCAAAAGAAAAGTTCTCTTTATGCCCCTTGAGAAGGATGGTGTTGGAAGACCCAGAAATGTTGTTTCATCTTTCTATGAGCTCAAGAATACAGAACAAAAGAGGAAAAACAGAAAAATTCAGTTGGAGCACAGGTCCACGGATTGTACTGTCTGACCTTGGCTTCACCTCTTAGTCTTTCATTTTCACAAATTTGATCATAGTGTATCTTTTTTAAAAATGTAAATCCACATTTTAATAAATCGATTCCTTAAAGTAAGATATAATTTGAAATGATGATTTTCTTGATGTACATATTATCAGTGGTTCCTGTTTGAACTTTTACAGAAATCCGTGGAAGAGCTTATGTTATTATTGGCATGCACTGGAATATTTCTGGCACTTAGTGAAGAAACTCAGAAAGGTGAATTTTCTTAAATAGTTCTTATTTGCTTTAAATTGTAGTTAATAATATAAAATGTTAAAATAATAACCAAAGATATGAAAAATTCCAGAATTCATTTGCTTTCATGAACTCTATAGTGATGTATGGATCATGAAGTTCAAATACTTTTTTTTTTAAATTTTTGCAGTACTGGGGATTGAACCCAGGGGCATTCTACCTCTGAATTACATCCCCAGCCCAATTTTTTATTCTTATTCTTTATTTGAAACAAGGTCTCACTAAGTTGCAGAGGGCTTCAAAAGTTGTTGAAGTTGGAGGCAAACCTGCAATCCTCTGTATCAGCCTCCCAAATACTGGCATTACAAGTGTGTGCCACCACACCTGATTAAGCCCAAATACATACATATATAATCCGATAACATTTATTTATGGGTCTTTGGGGGATATTTTTTGAATGGTTGGGGTTTTTCTCCATAGAATCACGAAGCTGGAGAAGGCAGCTGAAAGTCCAAACAAGAATATCTTCATTTTACATAAACATCAGAATCTTTAGAAAACATAACAAGATTGACTATGATGTATCTGCATCTTGGTGTGGATTTTTGTGTGTGTGTGTTTATCTTGTGTGTAGTTTGCTTAGCTTCTTGGATCTATATATCATTGTCTTTTGCAAAATTTGGAAAATCACCAAATACTATTCTTTGAATGCTTTTCTCCTGTCCATCAGGGACTCAGATGATATGGGTTTTAGATCTTTATTCTTTTACATTGTCTCATGGGCTCCTGAGACCCTTGTGTTGTTTTTCTTTTTCCCAGGATATCTTTTCTTTCTGTTTTTGGAGTGGTGGGCTAGCCTCCTTTCCACTGGGTCCTGCTGAAAGCCCTGGCAGTCCTCCAGGCCTCCTCTGATACCACCCTGGTAGAGGGGAGTGGAGGATGGTTCCATGTGCTGCCACTGAGGTCCAGGTGGGTGGGGTGCCTTGCTATAGCCTGGAGGGCGTGCAACTCTGTTTCCCCATCTGGGCTTTGCTGAGTGGCTGGGGGTGGGGCCACAGAGTGTTTTCTTGTGGATTTGACTGGAGTAGAGTGAGTGTTTTCTGAAAGTTGCTGCCTTACCAGGCTGCTCTGTTCTCAGTTTTTAGCTGGAGAGATTGACTTTTGTAGGAGTTTTTTGTTGTTGTTGCTGTTTTTTGTTTTGTTTTGGTCTTCATCATTGTCATTTCCAGGTCATTAATTGTGATCTCTGAAGCTTCATATCTCAGATATATGAGGCAAAAAATATTCAGGGAACTCACCCTTAGGGGGATACTATATGTTTCAAGGTCTCTGGCTCATCTGCCTTCTTCTCTTCACATTTCAACTTTCTCTAATGTTTGATTTATATAAATTGCCCAGAGTATTTACTTGTATCTACTGGAAAATGAGAAGAAAGTATATTTGTTCCATTTCCCTAAAGTAAATGTTTCCATGACTTCAGGTTTTCTTCTACTTTATTAGTGCATTTTAATTATACTTCATGGGGAGGTTCAATGTGATATAAATGTTACTGCAAGAAACACACCTTACAAGCAAAGATTCCCACAAACTAAAGGTGAAGGGTTGGAGTAAGGTGATCCATGCCAATGGAACTTGAAGGCAAGCAGGAGTAGCAACCATGATATTGGATAAATTAGACTTCAAGCCTAAGCTTATCAGAAGAGACAAAGCAGGACATTTTTTTACTAGTAAAAGGAACAATCCAGCAAGAGGAAATAACAATTTTCAACATCTATGCCCCCAAAATAGGTGCAGCCACTTTCACAAAACAAACTCTGTATGATATAAAGACACACATAGATCCCAATACACTAATACTGGGAGACTTCAACACTCCTCTCACATCACTAGACCAATCTTCTAAACAAAAGGTCAGTAGAGATGCCTCAGACCTAAAGAATACCATAAATCAAATGGACCTATTAGACAGATAGAGACTCTTTCACGCAACTGCAGCTGAATTCACATTTTTCTCAGCTGCACATGGAACCTTCTCCAAAATAGACCACATTCTGGGCCGCAAAGCAAGCACTGGCAAATTCAAAAAATGTAACATAATTCCCTGCATCTTTTCAGACCACAATGGAGTGAAACTAGAAATCAACTCTAAGAAGCCCCAGAGTAGCTACATAAACACATGGAGACTGAATACCACACTGCTGGATGAGGATTGGGTCATAGAAGAAATAAGGGGAGAAATTTAAAAATTCCTAGAACCAATGATAACAGAGACACAACATATCAAAACCTCTGGGACACTTTGAAGGTAGTACTAAGAGGAAAATTTATAGCACCAAGTGCCCACATAAGAAGAACAGAAAATCACCAAATAAATAATGACACAGCTCAAAGCACTCAAAAAACAAGAACACTGTAACCCCAAAGCTAGTAAAAGACAGGAAATTATGAAAATCAGAGCAGAAATTAATGAAATAGAGAATAAAAAAAATACAGAAAATCAACAAAACCAAAAGCTGGTTTCTTGAAAAAATAAACAAGATACATAAACTATTGGCCAACCTAACCAAAAGAAAGAGAGAATCAACCCAAATTACCAAAATAAGAGATAAAAAGGAGATATTACCATTGACAGAATGGAAATACAGAGGATCATCAGAAACTATTTTGAAAAAAATATACTCCAACAAAATGGAAAATCTAAAAGAAATTGACAAATTTATAGACCCATATAACCTTCCTAAATTGAGTCAAGAAGATATAGAAAACTTAAACTGACCAATAACAATCAATAAAGAAACAGCAATAAAGAGTTTACCATCAAACAAAAGCCCAGGGCCAGATGGTTTTCCAAGTGAATTTTATAAAACATTTATGGAAGAGTTAATCCCAATACTCCTCAAACTATTCCATGAAATAGAAAAAAATGAGAGCCATACAAACACATTCTGTGAAGCCAACATCACATTATACCAAAACCAAGTAAAGACAGCTCAAGAAAAGAAAACTATAGGCCTATATCATTGATGAACTTAGATGCAAAACTGCTAAACAAAATACTAGCAATGCGCATTCAAAACCACATCAAAAAATTTATACACCATGACCAAGTTGGGTTCATCCCAGGGATGCAAGGCTGGTTCAACATATGAAAAACAATCCATGTAATTAACCACATAAACAGAATCAAATACAAAAATCACATGATTATCTCAATGACACTGAAAAAGCATTTGACAAGATCCAACACCCATTCATTTTAAAAGCACTGCAGAGAATCAGAATAGAAGGAACATACCTCAACATCATAAAGGCAATATACAATAGGCCCACAGCCAACATCATATTAAATGGAGAAAAACTGCAAGCGTTCCCACTAAAAACAGGAATAAGACAAGGATGTCCATTATCACCTCTACTTTTCAATATAGTACTTGAGACTCTAGCCAGAGCAATAAGACAAGATATGGAAATCAAAGGGGTAAAAATAGGGAAAGAAGAACTAAAACTATTCCTTTTTGCAGATGACATGATACTATACTTAGAAGCCCCAACAAAGTCAGCCAAAAAACTTATAGAACTGATCAACCATTTCAGCAAAGTGTCTGGATACAAGATCAATCTTAAAAAAATCAGAAGCCTTTCTGTATGCCATCCACAAATCCACTGAAAAAGAAATCCAGAAAACAATTCCACTCACAATAGCACCCCAGAAAATAAAATACTTAGGGATAAACCTAACCAAGGAGGTAAAAGACCTCTATAAGGAAAACTATAAAAAGTTGAAAAAAGAAATTGATGAAGACCTTAAAAGATGGAAAGATCTTCCATGCCCTTGGATAGGCAGAATAAATATCAAAATGGCCATCCTCCCAAAACTGATTTACAGATTCAATGCAATACCCATGAAATTACCAAGGTCACTCCTCACAGACATAAAAAAATCAGTCCTTAAATTAATTTGGAACAACAAAAAGCCCAGGATAGCCAAAGTAGTTCTTAGCAAGAAGAACCATGCAGGAGGTTTCACAATACCTGACTTCAAACTCTACTACAAAGCCACAGTAATAAGAACAGCATTGTATTGGCACAAAAACAGACACATAGAACAATGGAGCAGAATAGAAGATTCAGAAACAGACCCACAAAGCCGGGCGTGGTGGCGCACGCTTGTAATCCCAGCATTTGGGAGGCTGAGACCGGAGGATCCTGGTTCGAGGCCAGCCTCAGCTACTTACTGAGGCATTCCGCAACTTAGTGAAACCCGGTTTCAAAATAAAGAATAAAAAATAGGGCTGGGGGTATAGCTCAGAGGTAGAATGCCCCTGAGTTCAATCCCCAGTACCGCAAAAAAAAAAAAAAAAAAAGAAACAGACCCACATACTTACAGTCAATTGATTTTTGACAAAGGAGCCAAAAATATACACTGGAAAAAAGATAGCCTCTTTAACAAATGGTGTTGGCAAAACTGGTTAACCATGTGCAGGAAAATGGAAATAAACCCCACTTTCTCACCCTGCACAAGAGTCAATTCAAGGTGGATCAAAGACCTGGAAGTCAGGCCAGAGACCTTGCAGCTAGTTGAAGAGGGCATAGGTCCAACACTTCAACACATAGGCACAGGTAAAAACTTTCTCAACAAGACCCTAGAATCACAAGCAACTCAAAGGAAGATCAATACATGGGATTGCATTAAACTGAAGAACTTCTGTGCAGCAAAGGAAACTATCAAGAACCTCAACAGAGAGCCCACAGAGTGGGAGAAAACTTTTGATAGAGGTCTAAAATCTAGTATATACAGAGAACTCAAGAAAATCACAGCCAAGAAAACAAATAACCCAATCAAAAAATGGGCAAAGGATCTAAATAGACACCTCACAAAAGAAGAGATACAAATGGCCAATAAATGTATGAGGAAATGTTCTACATCATTAGCAATCAGAGAGATGCAAATCAAAACTATCTTGAGATTTCACCTAACTCCAATCAGAATGGCAATCATAAAAAAACATGAACAACAACAAATGCTGGCAAGGGTGTGGAGAAGTGGGAACCCTAATACATTGTTGGTGGGATTGCAAATTAGTGCAACCACTTTGGAAAACAGTATGGAGGATCCTCAGACGAATGGGAATGAACCTACCATATGATCCAGCAATACCACTTCTGGGTATCTACCCAAAAGAATGGAAACCAAACTATCAGACTGACGCATGTGTATCTATGTTTATAGCTGCACAATTCAAAATTGCCAAACTATGGAAACAGCCAAGACGTCCATTGACAGATGAATGGATTACAAAACTATGGGATATGTACACAATGGAATTTTACTCAGCCATAAAGAAGAACACAATCATGCTATTTGCAGGAAAATGGATGCAACTGGAAAATATTATTTTAAGTGAAATTAGTGAGTCACAAAGTGTAAAGAAGCATATGTTCTCCCTAATATGCGGATGCTAGGGAGAAGATGGGGCATAAGAGGGATGAAAAAGGAGAAACCCTGATAAGCAAAGAAGTTGACTAAACCGAAGGGGATGGACGTGGGGTTGAGGACACCCTAATGCACATGATGTACTGTCACAAATATATCAAAGCCAGTCACTAAACTGAACTTGAGAAGGAGGGAAGGTGAGGGAGTGGGGTGGGAATAGGGGAAGGGTTAAATGAGAAATGTGTGCATATATGCCTTTGTCAGCTTGTACCTAACAAAGATGTATGATTACAATGTACCAATTAATATAAAAATTAAAAAAATGTTCCTGCACACAGCTTGTGGTGTACTTACCTCTCTGTCCCACCCTAATACCCCTTCCTCCTTCCCTGGGAATACTAGAAAAATAGGTGGTAATACCTTTATGTATTGCCAAAGCATCACTTGAATTGTTTCCTTCCTCAATCCTTCTTTTTCCTTTCCCACCTCCCTTACCCAGTCCCTTCCACTATTTAACTGGTGTCTCTCCACATGTATCCAAAGTCACAAGTACCATCTCTCTTGCTTCCACATATGAGGGAAATCTAATGACCCTTAACCTTCTGAGGCTGGTTGGTCTCACTTAGCATAATATTCTCTAGCTCCATCCATTTTCCTGAAAAAGGATGCAATTTTCTTCTTCTTTATTGCTGAGTAGAATTCCATTGTGTGCATATATCACATTTTCTTTATCCATTCTTCTGTTGACAGAGACCTGGGTTGGTTGTATAAATTGGCTATTGCAAATTGTGCTGCTATGAACATGGATATGCATGCATCACTGTAGTATTCTGACTTTAATTCTTTTGGAAAAAATACCAAGGAGTGGAATGGCTGAGTCATATGGTGGCTCTATTCCTAGTCTTTTGAGGAATCCATAATAATCTCTATGATGGTTTTACTAATTTAGACTCCCACCAATAGTGTATAAAAGTGAATGGATTTTTATTGTTAATTTTATAACAAGCCAACAGCCTTGTTTTAAATTAATTTTTTTTTTTTTTTTTTTGCGGTACTGGGGATTGAACTCAGGGGCATTCTACCCCCGAGCTATACCCCCAGCCCTATTTTTTTTTTATTCTTTATTTTGAAACCGAGTCTCACTAAGTTGCGGAGTGCCTCACTAGGTAGCTGAGGCTGGCTGCAAACCCGGATCCTCCGGTCTCAGCCTCCCGAATGTTGGGATTACAAGCATGCGCCACCACGCCCGGCTAAATTAATATTATAGTCACTACTTTCCATAGTTTGTCTTCTTCTAACTTTGATTTTTATATCTCTAGTTTTCTACTGGGGTGATACCCAACCCCATAGGCATTTGGCATTGTTTGGAGACTTTTGATTGTTCTGTTAGACATTTAATAGATCATGCCAGGGATGCCACTGAACTTTCTACCATAGAAAGAAAATTCATACCTACCTCAATGGGTTATACAACCCAAATGCCAATATAAATTCCTACTATTCTTTAGAAACAAATACTCATTTTAATAGATCATTTTCTGCTATTTATTTTTATATTAGTTTAATAATAGATTGTAGTTATATCATCTATGTCATATATCATGTTGTAAACAACTTAGCTTCTGTCTTTTGCTTTATGCAACCTTTGTGTTCCTAATCATACTTTGTCTCAATTTAAGAAATGTCAGAAGTCCAGATATTACTCAGGCACCATGCTTATGATATTAAGGAACTGACAGGCTTGTGAATCTGTCTCGTGGTGGATCCACGTGTCCTTTTTGTAATGGTCACTTGCAGTTCTCTGTAAAGAAGGGGAAAGAAAACACTTAGCAATGCCTTTTTTGTTCCACTACTGTGCAGGGGATATTATATATTCTTTCATTTAGTCCTTGATGGTGAGTGAAAGAAAGCATAAAGAAAAAGTACTCTTCAGTTCAACTCTTCATTGCTATTATCGCTGCTTGCCATTGCAGCCCTTGCCCAGAGTACTTCCTTCTGAATCCCACCCTGCTACCCCCTACTACCTCCCTCATATGTTAGGGGAATTGGTAGGAATACCTTAACATGTTTCCACAGTATTGTTTGAACTATTGTCTTCTTCAATTTTCCATATTTTCCTTCCCCAAACCCCTCCTGTTATCCTACAAGCCTCTCTTCACATTATTTAAAGTCCATTATGCTTTCTATTTTCTCTCTAGTTTCCACCTATGAGAGAAAACATACACCCCTTGACTTTCTGAGACTGGCTGATCTTACTTAGCATACTTTTCCCTAGTTCCATCCATTTTACTGCAAATGGCATAATTTTGTTTTTTCTTTATGGTTGAGTAGAATTCCATTATGTATATATACACCAAAATTTTGTTATCTATTTATCTGTTGAGGGATACCAAGGTTGGTTCCATAATCTGCTATAGTGAATTGTGCTGCTGTAAACATGGATAAGTATGCATCACCGTAGTATTTTAACTTTAGTTTCTTTTGGAAAAATACCAAGGAAAGGTATAGCTGGGTCTTATGGTAGTTCTGTTCCTGGTTTTTTGGAAACCTTCCCATACTGGTCTCTATAATAGAGATTCCTAACTTATAATCTGTCTGTGCCCTGATAGGGGCCAGCTGAAGTTATAGGGAAGGTTTTCGGTGGTGAGATCCCCAGCAAGAAGAATCGATAAGCAAAGAAGTTGATTTAATTGTAGCGGATGCATGGGGCAGAGGGACACCCTAAAGCACATGATTTACCTACACAATCATATCAAGGTCACTCACTGAAGCGAACCTTAGGGGGAGGGAGGGGGAGGGAATGGGGTGGGAATCGGGGAAGGGGTCAAATGAGAATTGTGTGCACATAGGTTGTTAACAATTTGTACTTAACAAAGATGTATGCTATATTGCATGAATTACTACAATAAAAAATTAAAAAAAATAAATGAATACGAAATAAAAAAAAAAAAAGAAGAAAGCACATGGAGTCCCCATTGGGAGAACAACAGTAGCTATATTCTACAGACTTGTCCCTTATTTAGGGTGCTGGGCAAAATGGCACACATTATGCTAATGTAATGTGCATATTCAGTATTACCTAGTCATACTTACATAACTCTATACACATCTGTGACTGTGGGGGATGACCTGCCTAGTCATCCTTGTATAACTGAGCACTCTGTGTGGGCAGAACAAGCAGGGTCATCTGTGGCCGCACACAGTGAACAGGGTCATGGCCTCACTGTTGGTCTATACTTCCTTTGGACCCCACACTCCACTCCCTACAGGGTGATGGTGTGTCACTTGACCCAGAGAGAATTACATTGGGTCCAAAGACCACAACAGCAATAGAGGGAAAAATAGATGATTATTAGTTATCCAACCACACAGGCAAGGGTGGTTAATATCCATCTCCAGGAGGAACACAGTGAGTTCCACCAAGTTGCAAGTGGTTCTTTCTATAAGGCCTGAATAGCTGGTACCTCTGCTTCCATCTCCACTAAAGCTTGTGGTACCTACTGCTAGTGGTCTGGAATTTATACATAGCATTTATGTGAGGAGCACATGGTTCACCATGGGCAGCAGTGAGCATATCTAACACCATTCTATTCTGCAGAACCACCTTCCACATCTGGGTGATTGCATCCATGAAAAGGGAAAGAGACCAGTGGGATGTAGTTAAAGCTTTGGCAACATATTAGGCTAAGGCTTCCACCTCTAGGGGGCCATCCCAGTACAGCAAAGTTGATCATTTAAAAGCCACTCTGCCACAGGCACTTGTGCCTGCCACCTATTCCAATGGGGAGGCCAAGACCTTTACCTTCTCTTTTAGGAGTCCATTAAAGCATTCAATCATTCCAGCTGCTTGGGGCTGGTAGGGAAATGCAATTGTCACAGTGTGTCATGGTCTTTAGCCCAGGTCTGTACTTGTCCTATAAAATGAGTACCTCTGTCACTTGCTACTACCAAAGGTCAACCATAGGCTGCTGACAACTGTTCAAGAGTGGCTACAGTATGTCACTGGTTGGCCTGAACTATGAGGTAGGCAAAACCCAAACCTGTGGCCATATCTATGGTCATCAGAATATACTAGAGTCTCTGATCCATCATCAATGGGCCAGTATAGTCAAACTCCCATTCCTGTAAAGATTGAGTACCTTGGGGAATCTGTCCCATAGTTGTAGAAACCCTACATCTCTGTGGGTGGTGTTTTGCACACCAAGGACACTGCCATACAGCATCACATGCTTGAATACAGGTAAGAGGCAATCACTATCGCTGGGCTATGAGCCCATGGTGCAGGCACTTACATGCCCTAACTACTTATATAACCACGATGCTACCAACAAGGGATTCGGGGGTAGTGAGAGAGCCTGAACTTTCACTAAAGCATTGGTAGCATCATTATTGAGGCCTGCCAAAGCCTATACCCAGGAACATGATGCATAGTAGCTCCTTCCTGGAGCCCCTCCCACATACCCTTGCCCCACAATGGATGGTGCCCAATAAACCAATCTTGTGCTGCCCATCTGGGAAGCCACAAGGTTAGCCTCGGTAGACTGCCCAGCTGTCTCTACAGACATATGAGGGCTCAGTCTTCATGAGAACTAACCAGACCACCCAGAGCTTGGCCCATTGGCTAGAGTGTCTGGCACTGGTTTCATACTAAAACATTTCCATGGTGGGCTATAAGGTGAGAGCTGCCCATGATAGGAGCCATCAGTATACCATGCTTCCATGGGGATAGGGGCTCTCCCTTCCTCATAGGGACTTGGGCTGTCTCCCACTTCTGTGTGTTCCACTATCACACTTCTGTGGGTATAGGGACACTCCTTTCCTCATAGGGACTTGGAGTGTCTCCAACTTCCGTGGGACTTTCCCTTCCTAATAGTGACATAGAGCATCTCCCACTTTTGTGGGTTCTGGGGGTTGTTACTAAGAAGTGTACTAGCCTCAGCAGAGTATATGGTTGTTCAGACAACGGGCTACTATGAAAGCCATGCTCATTGCTCTAAATATGTGACCCACTTTTTCAGAGAAGGCATTTGGGCCATCCCTGTCAAGGGGGTCTGAGTCCAGGACCTCAACCAGCCTTCAATAAGGTAGGTGGTCTGCACTATCACTGACCCAGTACATGTAATGGGTCCACAAGTTAAGAGGGCAGCATATATGGCTGCCAACCATTTCTCAGTGAAAGAGTAGTATGTCTCTTCCTCTTTCCATAGCTGTGACCAAAATCCAGTTGGGCTATTCCTAGCACCTTTCTTCTGCTATAACCCCTATCTAAAATATGCATCATACACTTGGACTATTAGCAGGAAAGGAAGGACAGGGTCTACTATTTGCAGAGTTTGTACCTGTGCCACTGCCCTATGGTGGCAATAACTGTAGTTTCCATTTCAGGGGTCTAATATTAAGTTACCTACTTATGGTATAAGGGGCACATAAGCATAGATAAGTAGGGTATATACGTTGGCCCAAACCCAAAAGACTCAGATATGTCTGTAACTGAGCATTCCTGGTTGAGGATACACTTGTATCTTTTCTATCACTGCTTAAGGTAGTACTTTGGTCTTACCTGACCAGACAATTTGCAAGAATTTGACAGAATATCCAGGTCCTTGGACATTGCCTTTTTTCACAGTTTCCCCCATTCCTGGAGAGCAGCTTGGAGACTGCATGCAGCTGCTTCTAACTCTGTAAGAGAATAAGAGCTTAGCATACTATTATCAATATAATTGTACAAGTGTACAGCCTCAGACTTCTGCCCAGAGACCAAACTCATTGTGTCACCAGACCGTGACACAAGGTGGGACTATGCAGGTATCCCTGGGGCAACACCAAAAAGGCCCATTGCTGCCCTTCCCAGGTAAAAGAAAACAACTGCTCTTGGCTTTTCTGGGTAATGTTAATGAAGAAAAAGGCATTTGCCAAGTTTACAACATAATGGAACTGTCCAAGTTCATGGGACAGATGACCCATCAGTTCTGAAATACTGGGTACCACTGCATGCAAGGGTGGTGTCACTTATTTAACTCTTGATAGTCCACTGTCATGCACCACAAACTGTCAGGTTTTTGCACTGACCACACAGAAAAGTTGAATGGGCTATGAGTATGGAGAGTTACATGTGCCTCTTCTACCTTCAGTATTGTCTGTCCAGTTTCCTCATCCTCTCCTTCCCTGGTAACTTGTCCTGTTTTACCTTCACAATCCTCTTGGTTTAGGTGAATTGTAAGAGAACAATGATGGTCTTTACCACATGCACCCATTGACAGAATTCTTTAATAGTTGTCTGCACAGTCAATCTCTGTAACACATCCACCCCCAGGATATATTCAGCTATGATTGATATATACACCATATGCATCAAACTGCTTAGGAGGCAAACATCTGATTCTCAAAGTCGCCAGGGCATGCTGAATTGTAATGAGATGGCCTCTATAACACTCTTTGGCAACCTTAAGTCTAGTAAATTTTTCTGGATTGCTGAAAAGGAGGGTGCTGTCTGCTCCTGTATCAATTAGTGCCAGGATACATTGCACATTGAGTGTGTGTGTGTGGGGGGGGCAGTAAATAGTCAATTTTACATGTGGCCTCAGATCAGCTGTTTTTCCCATGTGGGGGTCCAGAGGGAGTACAGGCAGGTGGTGATATCATGACCCCACGCAGCTGTGGACATGGGTGCATCCCGCACAGTCATAGATGTGCACGGTCTCCTACAGGTTGCAGATGCACGAGGTCCCTGCACTGTCACAGGTGGGTGCACCTTCTGTAGCATAGTGGGTGCACATAATCTTGCTCGTGCACATTGCTTATAGTTATGTTCAATGATTAAGCAAAGTATAACACACATGTGTAATGACTAAGCAAGTTATAACATGCATGTGCATATCCTGCTCACATGGGCATGTGTCATTTTTTTTGCAGAACCCTATATAAGAAGTGGATCGGTAGAATAAAATTGCTGTTTGTTGGTTGTTTTCCTTCAGATGGTGGATCTGCGTGCTTTTTCATCCTGGGTATCTCACTGCCTGCAGCAACAGCTGGCCACTGCCTAGACACCTGACACCCCACGAACTGGGTACCCCAGCTGAGTGCCCAGTCTGGGAGAAAGTCAGCCACATGTATCTCTGAGTGGCTGCAGGGGTAGCTTTCCCCTGAGCTTCAGTCCATGCTGGTAACTTCCTGGTCTCCCTCAATCCTCCTGGAGGTTGTGGTCCCTTTAAGCTGCCTGGCATAGGGTTGGGTGAGGGGCTGGCAGGCTCCACATGCACTGGTTGCCTCTTCCACCTTCTGAGCCCCATTCCGGTGGGCATGGGGAATCTGTCTGCTATGGCTCCATTACTCTTAAAACCTTCCGGACTTCTTACATTGTCCCAATCCTCCTGCAAGGTCTACACCATCAGAGAACCACAGGGAGAATGGAAGCCACATTTCTTCCACCCTGGGTTGTTCTACCCAGAGCTGCTCCTCCAGAGGAGCACTAGAGGCACTCAGCTCATCCTGCTGACTATACCAATTGTCCAGGACCCTGTCAGGGCCATCTGTGTTTGCAGGGGAGGTTTCAGTGGTGAAAAAAAGCATGTGGAGTCACTATTTGGAGGAGAGCAGCAGCAGCTTTATTCTGTAGACTAGTCCCTTATATAGGGTTCTGGGCAAAATGACACACATCACACTAATGCAACTTGCACAGGTATGTTGTGTATTACCTAGTCATGCTTACATAACTCTATACACATCTGCAGCTGTGCAGAATGACCTTTCTAGTCATCCTTATATAACTACATGCTCATTTGTGGCTGCATGAGATGAGTGGGGTCATTTGCAGCTGCTCTGGATGAGTATGGTCATGTCCTCACTGTTGGCTTGTACTTCCTCTGACCCTACGCAGTCCCACTAACAGTGTGTAAGAGTTCTTATTTCCCCTTCATATTCAGCAGCTTTTGTTATTGTTTGTACTCTTGATGATTGTCCTTCTAACTAGAGTTAGATGGAGTCGTCTCTACTCTCTTTAAAAGGTGAGGTTCCTCACAGATGTGCCCATGTCCTCACTCTACAGGGAGGTCTTGTCTTTTCTTATGACTTGTATCTCTTTCAGGTCAGTCACTCTCAAATTCATCTCTCTATCCCTGATCTTCAGATCTTCACTCATACCACAGCATCAAAGTAATAGCTCACACGGTCACTAACCTATGATAAATCTTATATAAATAGAACTCATCTCCACCCCCTTCCTTCTTTTTTTGGACTTCATCTTGAGGAATCACAAGAACAGAGCTGTCTTCATAGGGATTCTTCTGGATTTATTCCTGTCCCTCACACCCCCAAATTTGACCCCAGTCGTGTCTCCCTGCCTGATATGTTACTGTGCCGAGCTCTTTTTCTCTATCCTCACCACACCATATTCATTCAGGTTTTCATGATTTTCTCTTGAATTCTTGTGAGTGTCTAAACCATTTCCCGTAGTACATCAGAAAGACCTTTGTAGTACGTATTTCTGCCTTGGACAGGCCCTAGGTCCCTAGAAGAATAAAAAGCACTGGGAGTCCTTTAATATCTGGCCCCTGCCACTTCTTCTGACTTTATCATCTCTGTGCTCCAGCTGTGCTGAACACTTTATGGTTGCCCCAAATTTCTCTGCTTGTGATTCCTATCCACCCCCAACAGATTTCACTCCCCACAGCCATCTCTTGTCCTGGGTAATTGCTATTTATCCTTTAAGACTTCAATCAGGTGTCCTGACTTTTTCAAAAGCTAGCCTACATCTTTTCTCTTCCCATCTTTCCCCAGAGTGTTTTGAGGGGATGCTTATATTTGCTCTTGTCTTTCTCCCACTCTTCTTTCCAAACTACATTATAATTGCCTGCTTATTCATCTTTTTTCTTTACTTACAAAGACCTTTAAGTACTGTGAGAAAAGTGACTGTTTCTTGCTTTTTTTTGTATCTCTTCAGTCTAGTACAATGAATTTTTAATGAATGGATAAAACTCAGTAGAGATTTCATGGTTAGAACTAGGATTGCTAATCAAATCATGTAATCTAATTTAATCAAAGCATCAAATGTTTTAACCTAATATTTTAATCCAAATTCCCCAAATTTCATATGCAAACATCATTTAACTTTATGTACCAAATTTTACAGTGTGCCACTCAGCTTAACATTTTATAATATTGATTCATAGTCTTATATAATTACTTTATGTGTAGGAATGATACTCTACAAAATTGCTATGTTATCATTTCTATGCATGTCCTTTTATTGCTAGGTACATCAATTGTAAGACCTTCTTTTTATTTATAAGAAAGATGATGTAATTCTTACATGGGGTTTTCCCTATTCACTATCAATTACGTTCTTAGTGGAAAATAGGATCTTGGACAAGGAGCGTTTGCTGTAGTCTATAGTCCTGTTTGGGAAGATAGAAGGATGTTGTGCTCAAATGTAATCTTCTATCATTTTAATCTTCCTGTAATGTTTGCTTTTGAGAATAACTAAGATGAAAATCATGCCCAAAACAAGGAGCTCATGTGGGCACATCACCTTAGCACTACTGAAGGAGCATGGCTATTAAGACTGGATATGGACATCAGGTTTTGTTGAAATCTGCCCCAGGTTTCACCTTGGGAGGAACTGGTACTCTAAATTCAACCCAAGAGATTGCCTCTGCTGGATTGTCTCATCCTCTGTTGATCTGAATTTATTCCCATTGAAGTAGTTGCTGATGGATGGATATTGACTAGGTAAGAAAGTAACTCTTTGCTCCAGTGAAGAGACATAAGACCACAGAACCTGGAAGCAGATGGTTCCAGGCATTTTGAACAGAGAAGATGCTTGAGACATTTCTTTGATACTTTTCATAGTATGAATTTTCAACAGTTCATCTTTTTGGTTGCTCATCTTTCAATAAGCTTCAGAATTTTTGTTAATTTTCTTAAAAAGAGGGCTATCTAAGCACTTATTTTTGATATGATCTGGTTGGAATGAAGGAGTAGTGCCTCTGATTTTTTTAATTCTGACAGATATGCCATATATATTTGTTTTTGTTTCTTTGTATTTTTGTTTCTCTTTAGGAACATTATCAGCATTAAAAAATGCAACTAAACAGTCATTTATGATGTTAACTCTGTCCTTTGAAGACAATGTTCTTAGATTTTAAAATTTCCAGGAGGAGAGACTCAGGCTGGTGAGGGATGGGAGTCTCAGGCCCTGTAGGAGGGGAGGTGTCATGACAGGGCTGTAGGGGAGTTACTTTAGCTAGGAAGGATTTTACCTCTCTCAAGTCACTCCATATGCTTCATTCACTGAGCCCAGGCATGTGGCCAACCTCGATTAGCACAACTTGACCTCATGTTGGTCCTGCTATTCTTTGTTGGAGAAAATCTCATCTCTCTGTAGCAATTATATATCCAGTAGACAATGAAATGCTTATTACTTGTTTTTTTCAGTAATTAATTCTAATCTTTTTGAGTTTCTGATATATATCAAAAAATTTAAGAAGTATAAAGAAACATTAAACAGTTTCTATTACCATTAGACTGCATGTCAAATATACTAGCTCAAATATAAGCTAATGCCAAGGTGTCTTTTATGAGAGGCTAGATAAATTTGAGTATCATGACAGACATTTATTTGGAACATCAGTTTTTCTCATTCCCCTTTCCTTCCTGGACATTTATAAGGGAATTATACTCTCTTGCCTCTCAAAAAGAGGCATGGCCAAGTTCTTTCTTTGACAACAAAATGTGAGCAAAGACCCACTTTTAGAAAACAGTGTTTAAGAGTAGCACAATTCTTAATGATTTCACTCCTGCCTCAGGAAAACATGAAAGTTTGTTGTTGAACAACAACACGAAGAGACACTGGAGTCTACGGCCTCCCAAGTCTTTGAATGACTACAATGAGCAGAATCCAATATGATCAGCATTAGAAAGGTAGTCTCTATGATATTTGTAGTATGTGCTCATTAAGTGTTTTTGGAAAAAACATGCACGAATCGCCTTGAGGAAATGATGTTGATTTTTCATGAGAAGAAAGTACTGGAGTCTTGGCCCAGATATTTCCAGAGTTTAAGTTTCCATTTTGTAGGGTAAGCTTTCTATTTTTTATTCTAGTGGCCATCTCTATTAAAAATTAGTAGAGGCTTAAGACAATTATAACTTTTACTATGAAAATATAAATTGTCACAGTTAATGATATTCTCACTTATATAGATTAAAGGAAATGGATATGAGCTGACCCAATTTTACTTCAATTTTCTTAAATCAAATATTTGTTCTTTAAAAGCTATTTTTGAAAACAAAATTGATGTTTCTTCTTTAATATCTATTGTTCTGCCAAGAGTTTTATATGATGCATTGATTAAAACTCTGCCTAAAATATATATTTTAATACATTTTGAATGAGTAAGGATGCATTTGCAGTAAAAGGATCACAGAATAGGAGAAATAGAGGAGAACCTGGACATTGTACACTTTCTCCCTTCTTTGTGCATGGACAGAAAAATAATTAAAAGACTCAGCCAAAGTCCCAGAAAGTGACTCATGATTTAATTGGTTATTTTTTATCTATTAAAATGGAGGGCCTTACAGTTGTGTTAAGAGAAATATTTTAGCATGTTAAAGTGCTACCCTCCATTTCAAATTTTCAGTAGTAGTGTTGAAGAGCACTTTCATTTTACCTATAAATCAACTACCCTCAGTAATAGAGAGAGAGAGTGAGGAGCACTTCTCCTGCTTCATTAATGATTTCCTGATCAAAGGCATAACTTTGATCAGATAGATAAATTATTTTTAATGACTAACATGGGCTGTGTAGCCAGAAGTAAAAAACAGAGCAAGCATCATTTCTCCTTTGGATTATCTAGCGTGTTAGTAAAGGGGAATGAGTCTGATAGCTCCATTCTGTTTCTATTAATGTCAGCTAATTTCCACCATGTCACTAATTTCAGGTGTGGCTGGTGACTGAGTCTCCCTGAGACCACCCTGCTCAGAGGTCTGGTCCAAAGAAAAGTTTTTAGTTGGAAATATCAGACTTGGTGTCTCTCAAATAATGCCAGGCACGTAGCAGGCTTTCAGTAATTACTTGCTTAAATGATACTGGAGCTTATCTTTAGAAATTGTCACATGGGAAAGTAATGGTTTATTGAGTGTAAATTTACTTTCAAAGTTACAGGCTATATAGGAAAAAAATCGTACTTTGAGACGATGTAGAATGCAAAGGGAAGCAGATTTTTGTACCCTGAAGGGAAGGCACCGTGGAATAGAAGGAAGAGTGGCAGTTGAAGACATTTATTGTTATATTGTATAAATTAGCTTAATTCTGCAATTAGCTGTTGAGTGGGTGATCTTTTCTTTTTCTTTTTTTGATAGACAGGTTTGTTCTTGAGTGTAGCTGAGTAAGCATTATTTCCAAATGTGTATTAAAAGAAACTCAAACTTTACTTTCCCTTTTTATTGGTGTCAGGAGAATCCATTTCTAGAATCTTAACAACTGAATTGTTTGAACAAAATGCAGATTGTATGAAGAGCACATTGATAAACTAATCAACAACTATTCTTTCTTCTTCCATATTTGCATTGAAAATCAATTTTCATCAACTTGTTGCATGAACTGAAATGAGATACAAATATAAAAGGCAGGTCCATTGTTTTCTATTGTTTTAGGAGGACAGTACTTGGTGCTCATTGAAATACCTTTGATAAAACACTGTCAAGAAACTAATATTAGTTGTCTTGATGGGCAAGTATCTCTGCAGTTAACTTGAATGCATGGGAGAAAATAAAGCATAAAAATAAAAGGCATTCTCGGGGGTGGTGGTGCATGCTTGTAAGCCCAGTACTTGGAGGCTGAGACTGGAGGATCCCGGTTCGCGGCCAGCCTTGACTACTTAGTGAGGCCCTCTGCAACTTAGTGAGGCCCTGTTTCAAAATAAAAAGAATGAAAAATAGGGCTGAGGGTGTAGCTTGGAGGTAGAATGCTTCTGGAGGTAGAATGCTCAATCCACAATGCTGTAAAAAAAAAAGGCATTCTATTTTATCTTTATATTAAAATCACAGAATTTCACAGTTGGACCAGTTCCGTGCAAGGAGACATGTCCCGTAAGTGTGACTGCACAGATTTATTACTGACACATGATGATGGTGTGTTGTGGTTACTCATTTGGTATGAGGCAGTGGCAGGTCCTGAAAGAAGCCTCATCCACCCTGACCTGCGAGTGCCATTGAGCTCTGTGTTATCTGAAGACTGTCGATCCTTTATTGATCTTTCCCCCCTTGTTTACACTCACAAAAAACACTGCTCCAGAAAATATCTCTACAGAATTTTTCAAATAGAGAATTGTAGTGATACTGACAAGTGTTTCAATTATGTTTAAGAAAGTGGCTTTAGGCTGGCCTATGTTGTATCTTTTATACTGTTCCTTTTTAACAAATGAAAATATATTAAGCAAAGTGAATAGCTACACGCCCTAATCAATTTCTATACTCCTGTGAGTGTGTGTGTGTGTGTGTGTGTGTGTACACACTGAGCTACTCTCCCAGCCCTATTTCATTTTTTATTTTGAAGGGTTCTGTTAAGTTGCTGAGGCTGGCGTTGAACCTGTGATTCTCCTGTCTCAGCCTCTCAACTATTGGGATTACAGGTGTGCATCACCACATCCAGTTTTGTATACTCTTTTAATTAATATAAACAAATATATATAAGTCATAATTAATAATTCTGGAAACTGTAGAGCAAATTTGTTAGTATGGAAACTCTCTAGTACTTATGGGTCAATACAATATAATTGATATAATTGTTCTAATTTTTAAATAATCAGATTTTGACAGAAATTAGAGTAGGGTACTTATACTATAAGCATAAAAACATTTTAAACAATAGACGTTCACCTTTAGCTGAGCATGGTGGTACATGCTTGTAATCCCAGTACTTGGGAGGCTGAGATAGGAAGATCACAGGTTTGAGCACCATCTCAGCAATGTATCAAACCTCTTAGGGACCTAGCAAGACCCTGTAGCAAAACAAAAAAATAAAAAAAGGGCTGGGGGTGTAGGAAGTAGAACATTCCTGGGTTCAATCCTCAGTACCGCACACACACACAAATAGATATTCATCTTTGCATGCTATCTCTTAAGGTTTAGATGATTTTAGATAACTTATTATTTTATATATATTTATAGAAATCTATACTATATATTTGTATATACATATACAATCATATGTTTATATTGTTTATATAAGTATATGTTTATATATGTATGTATGTATACATATATGTACACATATATAGGAGTTAGACAAAGCACTCACTATTATATATGTAAAAATAATTATGGATGTATTTATGCATATCTATATAAGATTAATTATATATAATATATTTAGTTATATGTGTGTATTTATGTATATGTATATATATATATATATATAATTAGTTGTGGGTATATGTGCATGTATGTGAGAGTGTGTTTGTATATATATGGGTTTTTGTCTTACTCTTATTTCTCTTTGTGACCTTGGCATTTCATGCATTCTTTAAACATTGTGCATTTTTTTCTGTTTGTTGTGGAAGCTTACTTTTTGTTACTTACATCTCTCATAATCAGTCAGTAGAGATTAGGCCGAAATGGTGCTGGCCACCAAACCATTAAGCAAAGGAGGGCATCTTCAACAATTTGCAAACAAAGCCTTGGAATTATGATAGCAAATATATCCTGAGTTGAATAATCGATGACCACCTACCTTTCTCATCCTGCACCTGGCCACAGTATTTTCTATTCCTAGTACTAAGTTGTTCCAGCTTCCATCTAATATTGCTTTACAGAGAAAGGCAGGAGAAATGCATGCTTCTCTTTTAATAGCTGCCATGGGGACATGCTTAATTCTGCTGTTCATAAGAACTCTGCAGTTTTGCTTGCTGAATGTGACCACTGCGGTATAGAGGGTGCTCTTCAATAAGCCAAAGCAATCACCTTTTATCCACTCTTCAAAAGACCCATTATGTCTGTTACGGTTTGGATTTAGAATGTTGCGAAGACCTTGTAGTAGGTGAGGCAGTGATGTTGGAGGGGAAGACTTGGTTGCTGGGGAGGGGTCCCTGAGACTGTGTTCCTGAGGATGATACATGACCCTGGCCGTCTTCCTCCCCTCGCTCTCTCTGCTCCCCACCAGGATGCCTGAGGAGGTGCAGCTGTGGCACAAGCTGGTCCCCAAGTGAACTATGACCTCTCATCCTCTCCAGATCTGTAAGAAAATACATTTTTGTCCAAGTTTTGTGTGTCAGGTGTATAGACCGCAGAGGTGAGAAACTGCCTGACACGATGCCTTTCTGTGCATTTCCGACCTTTTAATACAATCACGTCACCGAGTTGTGACAGAGACTGTGGCCATAACAGCAAAAATTCCCTTCTGAGGAATATTGACTTCCCTATTAGAATCTATTTAATCTGTTTAAAAGGGCTCATAGAACATGCATCTTATTCCATGGATGAAATCAATACAATAATCTTATAATATATATTTCATCCTTTTCTTTGAAAGGCGTTGAAAAATTTTAGAGATGTAGGATAATATCTGTGTAGCTCTAATAAAGGCCCACTGAGATGAGGAAGTGAGTAATTAGTGATAACTGTAATGTGATACAGAAGATTCAGTACTGTACCTGGAGCCAGGCCACCTGCCTCCTGGGACTGGCTCAGTCATTTAAAGGTGTGTGACTTTGCTTATGCTATTTCGCTATGAGACACGAAGATGCTCCTTTTCCCCCCCTCACATAAACAATTCAATTTGTCTCCTCCTGCTGATTGTTGTATAATCTACCCCAGAAGATCCTGAAGGTGGTAGGTGGATCCCCAGGAATGCCCAAGGCTCTTTAAGGGGACTGCAAGGTCAAAAACTACTTTCATAACAATATTAAGATTTTATGTCTTTTTCATGGAAGGTGCAGTAGTAATGATGTGTAGAAGGGGTGGCACCTTAGCATGAATCAAGGCAGAGGCACAGAACAGAACTCACAGTCACTGGACTCCTTGTGGCCACATATTACAGTGTCTTAAAATGCTGATCTTACTTGAGAATTTTTTTTTTTTTTTTTTTCGGTACTGGGGATTGAACTCAGGGGCATTCTACCTCCGAGCTATACCCCCAGCCCTATTTTTTATTCTTTATTTTGAAACCGGGTCTCACTAAGTTGCAGAGTGCCTCAATAGGTAGCTGAGGCTGGCGGCGAACCCGGATCCTTCGATCTCAGCCTCCCGAATGCTGGGATTACAAGCGTGCGCCACCACGCCCGGCACTTGAGAATGTTTTTGATGGAGCAGAAAAAAAAATATTGATCTTTATTAAGTCTTTACTCTTGACTTCAGCATCTTTTTGACATCCTGATGATGTATGACTTTTTTCTTGAGGAAAAATGCTTGAGTGCTTGTTTGAATTGTGGGCTGAACTAGTTGCTTTTCCATTCTACCTTAAAGAACAACTGGCAGACAGACCATGGGTTTTCAGACTTGGGCGTTTGGCAGGCATTTTTCTCAGAAAGGAATTATGGAGCCTGTCACTTGAAGGAAAACAAAGGATGGTATTTTTAGCCAATGATAAAATTGGAGACTTCGAATGAAAATAAGTGTCTTCACTTCTGTGAGTTTGCCAGCTTCACAATACATAAATACTTTACTAATGAGATGTTGATGCTATTAATGAAAGTGGGTTTTGAGAATGTGTGATGAAAATTACTTAAAAATTGGAAGATCAGTATAACAGGTATATAGAAACTTTGACTAGTTGATTTTCATTACATCATCAAATAAGTGTCTACTATCTTTAACAGCTACTAAAACATCTTGTGCTTTTACACATACATATCTGTGTGAGGCTGGATTTTCATTATATACATTTTATATATATTCTTTATGTGCTTTATTTAGCCAAAGCAATATATCTCATTAGACTGAAGGCAAACTCATATGTAAGAGTCCAACTTTCTTCTATAAAATCCAACAATAAAAAGGCTTGCAAAATGCAAAACAATGCTTTTTGTTAAATAATTTTGCTTTTGAAAATAAAACTATTTGTGAAAAATGTTTATATTAGCATATAAAGACATCATCATGGTTCCTTTCAAAAGTTCCAAAGACATTTCAAACATTTTTCCAATTTTAAGTTTTGTGAGATTTTATATATATATACATATACATATATGTATATGTATATATATATATAATAACACTCACAAAACTTATATATATAGTGACAAATATATATATATATACATATATTAACAACAAATGTTAATTGACATCTTCAATAATTTTTAAGTGGTAAAGGAGTTCCAGGGTCTACGAGTTCCAGAACTGCTGATCCAGCCGGTCCTGGTAGGTTCACGTTCACCTTCTCTCCGATCTTCCACCCTGGCCCCTTGGAGTCATTTTGGGAACATCTCTTGGTGACCATCGCTGCCAGGATGATGCTGAGTTTAGGATGAAGATTCAGCTCCCAGTGATCCCCAAAGGCAGATCTGAGTACGAATATACTGACACCCTCCTGGAGACTGACCCACCCCATTCTGCCTGTATGTAACTGAAGGCCACTCCCCTTGTCCTCAGGGGTCATAGCTTGTGCTGGGCCCTGCGGCCATGCTAGGAAACCCTGCAGACAAACCTTTGTGCAAACCATTCTGGCTTCTGCATGGAATGTTCTTCTCAGAGAGGAAAATGTGAAACTGAGCCTGGAGCACTTCTGGATTTTATATTCTAGTGATTTATCAGACAAACTCCTCCTAGTACCCTGGCATTGAATGAATGCTAAGGTACACAGAGAAAACAAACTTTGTTTTTTTCTGCCACTAAGCTTTTAACCTGGACTGTGGAATAGATAGTTCTTTCCTTGCCCTGGGTTGAACTCTCAGGTTTGCCTCTGAGTTTTGTTCAATTACACTCAGATAATAAAGAGCTCAATTAAAACTCCAGAGAATAATCTCATTCCAGCTATTAAAATGTGCAGATCAGAGTAATAGTCAAATCAGAGATTGGAAATTAATGCTTCTTTCTGCTTGTCTCAAGGTTGAAAGCACCACTCCTTCACATACTGCCCCCCAATCTGCCCTTTCTCCCTCCTTCCCTCTCCCCTTCTTCCTCCCTCTCCCTGCTATTGGCTCCAGCCAGCAGCACCAATCTCTTTTGACCTTCTTTTTTTGCCTGTATAAATCCACCATTAGTGAGGGCTGATGTTCTGACAGTAGAAGAACTTTACAGGTTGTTACAAAATGGATCTACTTCTCTAAGTTTCATAACTAAGTTCCCTAATCAAATAGGTATCCCATTCCCCTTTCCTTTTCCTGCACAACTCTCACATTTCCATTATCCAGAAATGAAGAGGTAATTTCTAGCACCACTGGGCTCCAGCCGTTGTCAGTGTCCACAGAGTAGCAGCAGTTAAGCATGTTGACCATCACCACAAAGCCAGTAGATGCCCCCAGTCGTCCAGGGACCTGGGCGGAGCTCTCTGCTGCCTTTATGCATGATGCTCACAGGACAGCTGTATCCCAAGTGGTGTCTCCACTCTCCCTGGAGGCTAAGGAGTGCTGTCAACTGCTTGGGACCAATGATCCAGCAACTTGCTTTCGACAAGGGGGAGAGTTGATGACTTACTTTCCCTTCTATGCTTTTAAAATTCAGTCGAATCAGTAACAATCTCATTTTTAACAATCGGACACATTATGTTTGGTATGAGAAGAAAATTCAAGAAAATTCAAATAACTAACAATTGCATATTTGGTTGGAAGCTAATATTAGCTTCTATTATTTTGGACTAATACAACGTTGTACAGAGGGAATGTGGGGGAGTAAGGGAAACTATTAAGTGACTAAGGAACAACTTGGCAACAACTTAGAAATAATTTTGGTGTCTACGTGAATATCTGTTTCCATGATTAATTTTATATTTATCTAACACACATATGTACACATATATGTTTGTAGGTGCGTAGAACACCTAAAACTCTATTTGACACATTAAAACACATGTATGAAGAAATAACAGTTTATCTCATCAAGAACATGAACATCAAAAAGAAGAATTTGTGGGTGGTGGCAGGAAATAAAAAGATTATTTACTGGAAAATCAACTGAAGGAAAAATATTGAAAATTAAACAAACTATATAGTTCAGATTTTCAAATATGAAAAAGATAAAAGCATCCTAAATATTAAGTTTAGTGGCATTAATTTGATTGACGAAAATTCTCACAATTAAAAACTTTTCTGCCCTCAGTCTTCTGCTTTTCTATCTCTGTCAACTTCTTACCAAAGGTTTACAACATGATGCAGTAATTTATATTTACCTATTTAAAATAAAAATCTTATCCAGAAGAAGAAAAATGAGTCTTATTAAGCTCCTAAGAGAGAGCGCCAAATGCCTGATCAGCATAAAGAGAGGAACAGAGAAGAAGCTAATTGTTACCTTAATGCATTTTGAAATATTAGCAGGTCAAAGATTGAGACAGGGAGATAATTCAGAACAGAGAACCTAATAAGCTTTCTAATGTACTGCAAATGAGCACAAGGGGAATCTGATGTGTTTTGAAAATATTTATGAGTTTTTACAGAGGGTCCATGTGTGCCTGTGGTGTGGTCGGTCTTCATGATCCATTGCCTCTACTTAATGACAGAAGAATCCCACATTGCTAATGCAAGGAATGCTGCATGCTTAATGTCCCGCAGATTCTCATTGTTCAATAAAATGAAGAACTAACTACCTTTAGACTTCATTAAATCCCTCAGCTCCTCATACATTTTGATTATTTTAGACAGGCACTTTTGTGTCTCCAATATTGATGGCAGCTTTGAAAAGTTTTTGAATATGAAAAGCTTTGAATATGAAACCAATAGATTAGAAATCAAGAAATGGTGGCAACCTTATTCAAATATATCAGGGGTGTACCACCAAACACCACCAAATTTTGTTTTTCTATCTACATTTGTTATAGAAGTAATCCTAGAATAGGAGTGATGGACGTGAAGAAATATAGTCTGAACAGAACTTGTTAATCTATCTGTAAAGAAAGATTATGACTACTTAACTAGAAATTAGAAATTAACTTAAATGCTTTTATTTTTAAGGCCAAAGAATGATAATAACCTCAATTATGTACATATTTTTTTCAGTTGATAATTTTAGTTCTACTTCAGTGCTCTGAAGAAATATTGGTGAAAAGTAGGAACTATGAATTCAAGGGAGGGTGGCTCAGAACTCTGAAAGGTAAATAGTTCCATGATCATTCAGAGATGAGAAGGCGCCAGCCAAGAAATTCTTTCACAGCGTGTGTAGCAAGGGTAGAAATGAGAAAGTTAGGGAAGCATGATTTTCCCTGGATGTGATGGTCATGGCAAGGATGCAGCATTTTCTGAAACACTTCCTTGCCCTCTTTCCTTATGTGATTGTTGTAGTCAGCTAACCAAAGCACCTGATAAGAGCAATTGAGGGGAGGAAAGGCTTACTGGGCTCATGCTTCAGAGGTTTCAGTCCAATGGGATGGCTCCAAAGCATAAATGGCGGTGGCAGGGTGTGCAGAGGGACCCTGCTCTTACAACAGCATCATCGATGCTAGAAGCAGAGAGAGAAAGAGTGGATATATACATATATTCCACAAGGCCACACCCCAGTGATCTACCTCCTTCATGTATAACATGTCTGCCTGAGCCACCCAGTAAATCCATTCAAATTATTATTAATCCATCAATGGATTTATCCACTGATGAGACTGGAACCCTTCTGATTAAATTATTTCACCTCTGAACACTTTTGCATTGCCAAGACACAAGCTTTGCCAGAGGATAGCTTGGGTGATCATTTGATGATTTGAGAAGCAACAGACACAGCCACCATTTATTCTCATGTTGCTAGAAGGAACATCTCAGGAGTCACACTGTATTTCATTTTAAACATCAAATTTCTGCACTGAGGATTAGATTATAAAGCAAGTCTTTTGGATCTTTTTCATTTTTATTACATTTCTAGCATTGATAATATGTCCCTCCATATTAAGAAGAGAGTGTGGGTGGAGTGTGAGGAGAATCAGAGAGCAGCAGGATTGTTAAGCATCCCCATAAAAGCATCAGCGTAGAAAGGAGTGAAGGAATATGGGCCCAACTATATTCATTGCAATCTCTCATGACTCAAGGAAATCGCGATTGCTGAGAGGATTATCGGGGAGGTGTGTCACAGGCAAACCACATCTTTCTAATAATTCCACAGTTGGTTTTCTCAATCCTCAGCCTTCATCTCATGCCCTCTTGCTCTCCTTATCCCTGCAGATCACTTTATCTCCCTCGCTGCTGAATTTATATCTGTCTTCTCTCATCCTTTCCCTTCTTAGGACTCTTGTTCTTTCTTTGGTAGACTCTCTGCTCGTCCTTCTTTGTCTGCATTTGAGTACCCAGATTTAGATATGAAACAAATTCCCTCATCCTTACTTCTGTTTCCTCAAATACTCCTTTCATCTCCACAAGTTAGATAAAAAAAATTCTGTCTTCATTCTCTTTTCTCATCTTTAAACCGTTTTCCTTTGCTCTTCCCCTTCCTGACAGAATCCAACTTAGGAAACATTTAGTGATTATTGCTTATTTTCTCCCAATTTTTTTAAAGCTGACCAGAAATTTTTTTTTGAGGTTTCAAGAAAAACATAAAGCACATCATGCTAAAATAAATTTGTATGGATTAGTGTCTACCATTGATTCAAAATTGTTATAAAGCTAAATATAGACTTACTCAATATTTGTACTTCTAGGTATTCACCTAGTAGGCTGAAAACCTCACACCAAAGCTTGCATGAGAATGCTCATTGCAATTCTGTTTATAATCACCAAGCACTGGGAAGAATCAAGGTGCCCCTAAAAAGGTGAATGAAGAAACAAACTCTGGTATATCCATACAAGAAAATACTATGCAGCAATGAAAAGAAATGTAATATCAAGCCATGTGAAGACAAAAATGAATCTTACAAGAGTATGCTAAGTGGAACAAATCAGTATTGAAAGATTATACATTTTATTATTCCATTTATAGAATAAAGAGAAGAAAGAGAAGGTTAATCAGTGCTTACTAGGGGTGGAAATGGTGATGGTTTAATTAGGTAAATCACAGTGTCTTTTTAAGACTATTGAAAACTATTGTGTAGAAGACTGTAGTGATAGACAAATGTATTTATTCATCAAATTCCATGTGACTTTATAGCACAAAGAGTGAATATAGGAAAAAAAATCAATCAGTAGGTCTTTCCAGGATGCAATGTAGATTGTGCAAAATATACTAACTACAAAATAACCTCACTGAAGAGGGTATGAACAAAGAGGTGCTGATTTAAATGACTTTGGAAATACTGAGAACTATAAGTCTAACAACAAATTAAACTGTTAAATTGGACATAGCATTATACTTTAATTAAGGAAGTTATTTCTCAGAGGTATGTAACTTCATGATTCTGAAATCTCTGTATATGTCTACTGAGATTAAACAAATAAGTGAATGGATTGCCAGTGATGGGAGCTAGGTTTTGCATTTTTGGGCTGTGGTTAAACCTGTAAATAAAATAAACAAGTATCTACTAGCTGTTTCTGAACTTTCAGTCCCTATGTAACAAACTAATTCAGCAATGTATATTTTTGTAACTGATAGCCGGGTGTCTGCCAATCACAGGCAGACAACAAATGTCCAAATGAGATAAACACCTAGCTGTAACCAACCAGAGTATTTCTGCCTTTGTGTGTTCAGCCAATAAAATCTCACTGCCTGACTTCTCTGAACCCCTGTCCATTTAGAATGCTGCCCAATTAATGAATCATCCTTTCTCAAATAAACTCTGTTAAACTTAATTTGACTAATGCTTTTCTTCTAAACTCCCATAAGAAAGGGGAGAGAGATAGAATGAACCCTGTAAATTTGGGAACACAAATATGAACATGTTTAGTTTACTGTAAATAGTAAATAGTGATGGATATATGAAGAATTGATCATGAATAAGGTTTATGCATCGGTTGGTTTGTATGCATTTTCCAACTCTGTCCTCTGAGGAAGTCTAACAATAGTGATATCCCCAAAGTAGCAGGTGCATCTGCTACCCAAGCAGTGGTGTTTTTTTTTTTTTTTCATTAACTCTACCTTATCCAGGTTGTATCAGACTCTTCAAGTACCTCTGCTTTCTTTCTTTTATTAATATGTAATAATTTTACATATTTGTGTGATGTGCTATTTCAATACACATATGCAACTTGTGATCCAGTTAGGATATGTAGTATTTGAAACTACTGATCCAATTAGGGTAAGTAGTATTTCAAACTTTTGAACACTTTGTTATGTTTGGAGCTCTTCTAGTTCTTCATAAAGTACATACAACAAGTAACTGTAAACTATTGTCACCCCATCATGATGTAGAACACTAGACTTATTCCTTCTATTCCAATGTCTTTTGGTACTCATTATATGTCCTCTCCCTAACCTCTTCTTGCCAGAATCTAGTATTCACATTCAAGTGGACTTTTCTAAACTTCTACATTTAAGAAAGAACACACAGTATTTATCTTTCTACATCTGGCTTATTTCACTTACTGTAATATCCTCCAGTTTTGCTATAGTGGTTTTGAATACCATTCTCCAATAAAAGAAATCAGAGTTCCTTGTGAAAATGGATGATTCTAGGACTAGTATGCAATCACTCTGGAACATTTTGTTGTACTAGAAATGGAGTGCTAAAAAAAAGAGGTGGCGTGTCAAAGAGATGTAGGGAACAGCCAAAGGAGCTTCCCATTGTAAAATCATACAATGCTACATTAAGTAATGCATTATTAGAATATAACTCGAAGTATAATCAGACATCCATGAGTCCATACAGATACAATGAAATAATTGCATAAATAAAGAAGTGGGGAGGGGGATAGACAAATCTACCCAAAGCGAACTCCAAATAATCTATGAAGACACTTTCTTCTCAAGGAGATAGGATCTAACTATTCTCCCCAACAGTGTGGAGGAGAAAAAAAAGTAATACTTAGTGACTTGTTTCCAAAGGTTGAAGACTAGGAAAGGGGGAAGGAAAAAGCCACTTTTCAGTGGAGAAAGTGGCAACCATGACGTTAGCCAGATGATAAGGTTTATAGCCCCAGTGATAAGTTAAGTAGTGAGTATATCTTCTTGATATGCTACACCAAGTATGGCATTTTGCCTCTGTGATTTTCTTCCGCAAAACCTATAACCCCACTGCAGGCATGAGAAAACCTAAGTCGAACTCAAATTGAGGGAGATGATACAAAATGCCAACCAATATACCTCAAAACCATAGAGCTCATAAAAAAATGGAAAGTTTAAAGAAAACATCACAGCTGAGAGGAGCCGTGCCTAAATATAACATGAGATCCTGAAGGAAAAGGACATTAGGGAAAATTAGGAAGACTGAGAAAGTACTGATTTTTATTAATAATAATGCGACACAGATATAGATATAGACAGTTGCTCAGAAAGCAGGACTTGACTGAGAAATAGTTCCAAGTTATGAATTAATCCTTTTGTGTGTATGTGGCACTGGGGATTGAACCTGGTATGTGGAGGGGATTCTGCCTCTGAACTATATCCCCAGTCATATTTTAAAAAAAATTTGAAACAGGGTCTATCTCATTAAGTTGCTAAGGGTCTAAGTTGCTGAGGCTGGCCTCGAACTTGGAATCCTCTTGTCTTAGCCTCCTAAGTACTGGGATAATAAGTGTGTGCCACCAAGCCTGGCTTGTGAATTACTTGTGCTGAGCAAAAAGCCTCCTGAGTAGCTAAGGACACCCCGGAGAGGTGGGGGGGTATGTGGATACCTAGACTAGAAGGAAAAAGAAGAAACCAGAATGGAGTTCTCTTATGGGGAACAGTATTGACTGTTCCAGCTGGATGCTGTAAAATCATTTTGAGAATGAGTCCATTCCAAGAATGCAAAACCACTGCACAGTGCAGACTGGTTAAAGGATAGCCATACAAATATTTATTATTCTTTGGAGTCTCTCTTTCCATTGTTTGGAATGCTGGAGAAACTACCATCTCTACCGCTGATAACTATTCTGGAAAATGTAAGTAAGGGGAACATGCTTTAAAATTGATTTTTGAAAGCTGGGCAGGATATGGTTTGGTGGAATGAGGACATGTAGAATCCTTGAATAGGAGGACTAGGGAATGAAAAAACTGGAAGAAATAAACGGGCTTGCTTGGTTAAAATTGGCCAGACAAGACAAGATGTGACACTAGGAGAAACCAATCAGGATTAATGGTGGGGGTGGGGGTAAAAATGGCCAATAATGAAGATTTGATGTTTTACTATTAAGTTAGGAGTTTAACTACTAGAGAGATTTTAAGTGGGTTTCTCCCTGAGAAGTGATTGTCTAACTAACTCCCTTCTTATAGTTTTGGTATTCAATAAAGTACTTATTTTGGTATAATGTAGTAATTCTATAGTCCATTCTGGCCTAATTGATAGATCTATTAGGAGATTATCAATCTGGCCACATTTAACCAGGTTGTTAGGTTACTATCTGGCTAAGTAATAAATTATTGTGAATGAATAGTATTTTGGGGAGATAATAAATATCTCTCTAATTTCAAAATTGACATGTAAACTATCTTACTTCCAATGAAATGTTCATGATTTCAATCAGCTAAAGGCTGTTTGGATGGCAGCTTCTAAGCTAGTCACGATTATCCCCCTTCTCTGTACTTACATCTTTGCCTAAGTCTCTTCCCTTGAGTGTCTGTTGTACCTAACTACCAACTTGTAACACATAGAGCTCAGCAAAAGTAATGGTCGGTATGTTACTTTGGAGACTGGATTACAAAAAGACTGTGACTTGCATCTGTCTGTCTCTGTCTCTCTCTCTTTCTCTGCCTTACCTTTTGCTCTGGAGGAGGCTAGCTGCCCTGCTGTGAGCAGTCTTACAGGTTTATGTGGCAAAGAACTGAGCCAGGACCTGCAGACAGCTACGTGAATGAGCTTGGGAGCACATCTCCTCTTAGTCATGCTTTGGCGTGACTGCGGCCATACCTGACATCTTGATGGCAGCCTTTCAAGAGTTTATGAGCCAGAGGATCCAGCTGAGCTATTCCAGGAGGCCTAAGCCACAGGAACTTGGAGATAATAGCAATTTGGTGTTTGAAGCTGCTGAATTTTGGAGTAATATGTTATGCGGCATTATATAACAAATCCAGATATGTATATTTTATATTACATTAAAGCCAAATCATTAGATGAGCTTTCCCTTTTACATAAGAGGGAATAACATTAAAATTCTGCAAAAAAAAAAAAAAACCCTTTTTTCTGTTTGAATACCTGCTATCGGTTTTATCTCTGTAAACAGGACAGTTTTGAAACTAGACATAAAGAATTTCTTTTACTAACACAGAATCACAAGTAGCATGTACTATATTTCAAAGAAAATTCTATAACTGCTCCTTAAACACACATGGAAGAACCTGCATTTTCATTTGATTCTCCAGCCCCACAGATTAGCACAATTGCTGATCATTAACAGAAAAAAAAAAAAAAAAACCTTAAAACAAGGAATATTAAAAATAACTTTAAACAAAAAGAAATGCTTGGTTTTGCCTTCTGATACCGCCTAGGTATGTCTACATCTTAACTCTACAAGAGGAATGGGCTACAAGTTTTTGCTAGTGGAATGGGAAAGAGGAAGGGGAAGGTTCTAGATAAAGAAGTAAAAGACGCTATTAAGGCTCAGCAGGGGAAATAGAAATCAAGAAGAATGCATGGTGGCATTCCAACTGGAATCTGTCTGGGTGCTCAGTCGTGTCTTACTCAAAACTGCTCCCTCCGCAGTGCCCTCTTTCCTAGACCAGTGTGGCCCACTTGCTGCACAGATACTTTCTTTTTTATTCCGTTTGCGAATGTTTCCCATATGCATGATCAAACTTCACACCTCTCACACTTGGTTTGCCTCTTTTGGCATGTTTGCCTGCCATATGTAACTATACTTGCAACACTTCCAAACCCAATTTAAAGTTTAAAATGTATCCTTCCCTGCACTTTGTATTTTTATACCTTTGGAACTTGGCAAAACTTTTCTTCATCAAAATCTGACGGATCTTCTCTTTTTTTCTTTAGTTAATTTCAAAGAAGCATTGCCTTTTACTTTTTTTTTTTTTTTTTTTAAATTTGGCCCTACGCTGAGTTCTGAAACGCAAAAATACAGAACTATATCTGAAAAAAGCCCTTTTGTAGTACGGTAGAGGAAATCCTAATAGACAGGTGGTGTCTTCATGGGATAACTGGATTAGGTCAGAAAGCTCTCATGTAAGCTTTTCAGCTGACTTTTATTGTGCTAAATCTCCCCAGGCTCAAGAAAGAGGCAGTAGAAGTGGCCATTTACTACCGTCCTAGTTAAGATTTATCACATGTGAGCTCTGTTTTAATTTGTAATTCATAAAACTACTTCTAGAGATTGCCCCGAAACTATAATCGTGCTTGCTAATTTAGTTGATGGCTCTGTGTGAATAAAAGTAAACTATCCGATCACAGTTTATATTGTCCATCATGTCACAGGTCAGGAAAAATAGCTATGCAGTTATCCCAGATCCAATCTACCATTCACCCCCACCTGCCTTCCACATTGTCTAAGATCTAGGTCAAGTTGGACTTTCCTTACAGATCCCTCGCTCTGACACCCACACTGAGCTCAACTTCTCCAATCTCTGGAAGCATTAATTGTCTTTCTCATTTTAGCTCTTAATTATATGCTCCTATGCAGCCTGGAACACTCTCCCTCTCTCCTTTGCCTGACAAACACATGCTTGTTATTTCAGACTCATAGAAATGTCACCTCCCCCGAGAAGTCATCCCTGACCACCCCTGTCCTCTACGGTAGAGGGACACCCCAGAGAGTTCGTCTCCCCTGACTCCGCTGGCATGGCACCATCGGTGTATGGGGAAAGACCGCATGTCCCTCTGTTTGGTATGGTATCTGCCTTCTCTGCCTCCCCATTGCTGCAGAGTACCAGCTTTGCCAGTCGGCCAATCACTGCATCTAACTCTGCCTCTCTGCCTCCCGGCTCTGGAGCTCATTGTACAAAAGAAGCTCACTGTACATTTGATAAAATGATAATAAGCAAGTGAACACATAAGCATGGCAGAGTGAGTAAAGGTGGAGGAATTAATTATTGCATTGTAAGGTGCATCAAATAATTGCTAACACATAAAAATTAATTCATCGCATGAACCAATACATCAAATAATTACGTGGATGAATTGATCAATCATTGTGTTTATCAACTTAGGAGCATAAAGTTAATTGATAATATGCATCAATTAAGGGTTATGTGCACATTTTATTCTTTGCTGAATAAATAGAAGAAAAATGGGTGTATCAGATTTTGGAGATTTTGTGTTTAATTGCATGAGATTTTATTCACATGTCTATATTTTTAGCACAAGTTTTTCATCAGAAATATAACTTGCCACACTTTAAGAAAGTAGGGAAGAAAATAAGGAAGAAACTACTGAGAGGGAACACAGCAATGAGCAGCGTTTTAAGCCATGCCACTTGGCGCCTTTTCTCTGTGTGCTCCTCGGGTGGGCATCGGTATGTTTTACTGTTTTGTATGCTATCAGTAGAATGGCTGCATAAAACTCAATATAATAGACTGCAGTTAGAGCTACTGAAATCCACCAGCCAGAGACCATGAGAACACATGGGAGGGAAACAAAGTGAGGTTTATTTACCTTGTAGCCGTGAAGAAGAACTCTTACCAGGGGAACTGCAGCCCTCTCAGTGCATGTGGGGCAAGGCTGTTGGAATGGTTGGGGCTTCTGAGGGTAGATTCTCAGAAGTTAAAGGATGGGGGTTGTTTCTGAGATGGATGCTGTCAGAAAGCAGGGCCAAATTAGAGTATTGACTTTCTTTTTCTTAATTTATTTTGACTTTTTTGATTCTGGGGATTTAATTCAAGGGCATACTCCAACCCCCTTTTATAATAGTAATAATAATAATAATAATAATAATATAATATTAATAATAATAATTGCCATTATTATTGTTATTGCTTTTTGAAGTCCAAAGATTTGTACTTCTGAAGAGAAAACCAGAGTATTATTTTTTATTTTGAAACAGGATCTCACTAAGTTGCCAAGGGTCTTGCTAAGTTGCTGAGGCTGGCCTCAAACCTGCAATCCTCCTGTCTTAGCCTCCCAAGTACTGGGATTACAGGTGTGCACCACCATGCCTGGCTTTAGGGATGGGCTTTCTTGACAATTATTCTCTAAGAGCTGAGAAGACCAGAGCAATGCATGTGGTCCTTGGTAAACAACCAGCAGTCACTCAGGTTAGGGCAAAGATGTATACGCTCAGTCACACGGTGGTTGAGGAGCGTCCTCCCTCTGTCTTGCTTCAGACATCCTGACAGACACACAAGGCCTGCTGCTATTGGCATTTTGTGTGTGTTGTCATCACAGCTGAGCCCACGGTGCTCACTGCCAGGGCCTATTTTCACTTTCTGAGTTACTTATTTGTTGGGCATTTTCTTTTCCCCGTGTTTTCAATTTTGTGATGGCGTATGCAGAGAACTATTATACATATAGCTTTTTTATACTTTTCTTGGCACATTATAGTGTCACATCACAGTGTAGTGCGCAGTGATAGTGATGGACATGCACACAGCTCTTGCTGCACGTTCCCCCGGCTCCCTCCCCACTCCCCCTTCCCCATACAGGCTATCAAGAGAGATTGGCATTGGTATTCTCACATATGGACATGGAGACCCTGCAAGCGATTCCTTTATTGATCCTCCCTTTCCTCCCCCGCCCTCCCTAAGACCACCTCCCTGGCTCTACTGAGGTTTCTCCTCTATTATTAGAAGTCCCTCAGGAATCCCAGTTACTCCCCAACTTCCACATACGAAAGAAAACATATGCCCCTTCACTTTCTGTGACTGGCTAATCTCATTTGACATAGTGTTCTCCAGGTCCGTCCATTTTCCTGCAAATGACAGAATTTTGTTCTTATGCATTGCTGAGTAGAATTCCATTGTTGTATAGCTTTTATGAAAAAAAAATGTGGAATTGCAGATCAAAAGTATTGTCCTTTTTCTTTCATTTCTTATTCTGCCATATTTTCCACCCATATTGAAATATACTAGAATAAACTATAAATAATAGGTATTTCATAGCATGCTTCTATCATTATTGTAAATTGCATATTTTAAAAATTTATTATTTGATAGGTAAAAATGGAATCTAATTTTTGACTTAATTTGAATTTCTCTACTTAGAAGGTTGAATTTTTTTTTTAACCTGTGTCTTTAAGGTTTGCATTTGCCTTTTTTGAAGAATCTGTTCATGTTATTCGTCATGCCTATGTGACATCTGTTTTTAGACTAACTAGCATCTTTGGGCAGACTTGAATATAGTTGTTGATATTGAAGGTGAATATGTGATATTTTTTAAAAGTGATGCATTATTAGACAAAATCTTATATAATTTATTCAGAAAAATACCAGCAATCGCCAGAAGTCCTAACAATGGATATTGTGAATGAGTAAGTATAAAAAATAGCAAAATATTATGGTTATAAACTTCGAGTTTCAAGATCCTCTATGAAATTAATATATTTAAATTTCCAAAATGAGATAACTGTGTTTTGCTTTTAGCTGCCCAATTTATGGTAATCTGTTAGTCAATGATATTCATGTATGATGCTTCTATTTTCCCAAATAATTTTGGTTGAAACTTCATCTGGTAAACAAAAGCAACTACCTGAAAGAAGATGAGTTGAGATGTTTGCATCTGAATTTTTGTTTTATGTAATCTTGGTTTAAAGTTAGAATGATTAAGTTCTAGACATTGAGTCTATTCTTGCACATATCTACTGAATTATATAATTCATAGGTGAAGGAGAATTTTGGAATGTTAGCATTTTAGGTCCCTGTCTTCCCCCAAATCTACTTATAAAATGAAATGAACATAAATAAAAGGCATCCTTAAAATGACTTGGAATTATTCCTCTTTATCAAATGCTTCATACTTTCTTTTATATCCAATTGAAGCTTTGAGGTTAAAAAATACTCAGGGCACTTAATAAAATTTCTATTGAATATTATGAGAACATAATGAATACTCTTTTAAATGCTTGGATCAAATGTTCTTAAATATACATACAACATACATGTGTATTTTATAAATATACCTGTAATTTTATACGTGAAGAACATACATACATGTTTAAAGTCTGTGATACGTTAGTTCAGGAGTGTAAACGGTTGCTTTTCCTCAATTTTGAAAGCTAAACTCCACCAGGATCCCTGCCTCTGCGTGACACGCCTGCTACGTGGTGGTGACAATCTTGCAGCATCACCCATGCCCTGCAGCAGCCATTATGTGGCTCAGTACTTTCCCTGTAATCATTTTTCAAGCCTTTTTCCAGAGTACTTCATAAAACATTTTTAATGTCACTATTTGGAAAGAGATATAAATTAATTTCATTTTCAAGGGCTTTTAAGAAATGTAGCTTTATTTTAGACTGCAGTTAATTTCATATCGCTCCTTTTATCAGGGGCATAAAATATAATTTTTTTATTGAAGATAGAGATCTCAATGTTGCAATCTAGGGTGAAAAATGTAGTGTAACAGTTGAAGCCCTTCTCCTTCCTTTCTTTCCTTTTTTTTTTCCTTTGGCATGGGGAGGGGGAAAAGCAATCAACACTCCCTCTCCCATATGCTTCAACTTTCCTGTCTGTTTTGCCATTATCTATTCCATTAAGACTGTGATTAATGAAAGCTTTCCAGAATTTCACAGATCTTGAAAACTAGCCAATGCCTGCTCTTTGGGGGCTGTGTTGAAAATAAATAACAATAAAAAGTAAAGTGATGCGGGCTTTGGAAATCTTTAGAGAAATCATCACTGATATCTTTGTACCACTATTGCGGAAAGAGAGGACCGCGTTCCCGGCATTGTTAATGACATTGGCAACTGAGAGCAAGCATGAATTTCTGGGACTAGCATTAGGATGCAGAGCTCCCGCTGAGCTCACCAGTGCCTTGCTCTGCACAGCTGCCTTCTCAGCTGGGGGTCTGAAATCAGCACTGTGAGAAAAGACAGAAATGACCATGATGCATGCTCCTCCCTAGGAAAAAGGTAATGTTCAATTAATGCTTCAGCCTTCTAACTCACTTATTCCTGTATTTTCTTTGTGTGTTTTGCGTTGGATCTTTTTTTTTTTTTTACTTTCTTTTTGGTTCGTCTTCATGTCATGGAATCAAATACCTGAACTAAGAACATCTTTCTGTTTGCATTTAATGCGAGAAGGATGCTACACTTCTCAGGACTTTACTGAAATCAGTAAAGGCGGCGTGTACACTCATAATTAGAGGATATTAACATAGCTTATGCTTACCCAACTAAGCTTGCATGTAACATCCTAAAAGAAGTACCACAACTGAAAAAAAAAAAAAAAGAGGAGCATATGTTAAGAATGCTTCTATAAACGCAGTACCTAATTTGTTGAAAATTCATTTACTTATTTTATCTGCTGCTCTGTTGTACACTTGTGTGTGTTGTGGTGCTAGTGTGAAACTCTAATGAAAATTTGAGTGATAATTAAAAATTGTTAGCTTCAACAGAGCAATGTTTTTAATTTGCCAACCTTAAAGAGTTATATTATCCATTTTTAATTGTTAAAAGTTGTATTTGTATTGGATAGGTAAAATTTGAAAAAAAAAAACAGGCTTTTATAGAATCCTACATTTCTTGGGATTATTTGATTCTGTTTCTTAGAGAAACACCCAGTAGTGTTCTTAGAAATATCCTTTTATTTTCCTTGGATATAATTTATTTTACTAGCCCAGAGTGATCTAAAAAATTTTTTTAAAAAGCACCCTATAGCATACGTATACTGTATGTATGTGTGAGTGTATGTTCAACTCCAATTTGGGTTTTATGAATTTACTCTTAGATTGTCACTAGCCTTCTAGTTGGAAAGCTGAATGTTTTTGAACCTGAATAGTCATAGAAATGAAATTCAGGGGTTGCATGCTCATTAGAAGCATGCCAATTTAGTTTTATTTTAATATTTTGAATTAAAGTATTGGTTTCATCACTTTGATAGTCACTCAATATGGAATAATTTTGCAATCATATATTACGTGTTCGAATCTAAGTTTGGCATGGAGGAAAAGTTAAGTGTGGTTCTCACTCTCCAGATACCTATAGTCTATTCCTTTTGATCAATGGATTATTTTCTGAAGAAGGATATGATATTTTATGATTGCTGTGCAACCCATGTTGCAGTAGGGTTTTGCAGAATTCATAGAAATCTAACATGAGGTAGAATAATATGTGCCTAATAGGCAATTGGTCTATAATAGATTAATTTTTATCCACTTAGACTAATTATTGAATCACTGTTTTGGACTAGTCTTGTTGTAAACACTAAGGATAGAGCAGAGACTAAGACAAACAGATCCTCTACACTCATGGAACTTACACTCTAGCAGGAAACCTGGGAGGAAGAGCTAGCATATTTCACCCTCATTTAATGAAGGATGGGAGGGAAAAGATATTCTAGAATGTGAAGCAATTGACTCGATATTATGCCCATTTATACAGCCTGCTTAGTTTCCATATTGTGGGACGCTGACAAAAAGGAAAAGGAAGAGCTCCTACAAACATTCTCCAGCATTTTCAGAAAAATTGGAAGTGAGCCGGGTGTGGTGGTGCACACTTGTAATCCCAGCATTTGGGAGGCTGACCAGAGGATTTGGGTTCGTGGCCAGCCTCAGCTACTTAGTGAGGCACTCTGCAACTTAACCCTGTTTCAAAATAAAGAATAAAAACTAGGGCTGGGAGTGTAGCTCGGAGGTAGAATGCCCCTGAATTCAATCCCCCGTACTGCAAAAAAAGAAGAAAAATTGGAAGTGATTTTAAAGTGAAACCACAAGTATCTTGGAATAGTATGGTCCTTCTAAATTCCTTGCTAAGAAGAGTGTATGCAAGTTATTTACATTATTCATACAGTGCAATAATTTTAAATCTCGGACACTGAGAAGTGGTTAAACTTTCCTAGCAAAAGTTTCCCTGGTGCTTTCTCTTGACTTTAGGTTCTTAATGTTGCTGAATCTGTTACACATTCTATGCTTGACTTTGTTGACTACTAGTGACACTCTACTGAGTGAGCATGTTTCTGATATTCCACTGTGGGGAAGAGGTTGGAAAATATTAATAGGTGGCTTCATATCATCTCTTTCATTTTGAGTTCTTCATTTTTCTTTTTTAAAGATTTCAGTGGAAGACATTTCCCCATCTTTATATCTTTCATGGTTTCTTTCTTTACTATCTATTATCTATCTATCTATCTATCTATCTATCTATCTATCTATCTAATCTATCTATCATATCTGTCTATCCATCATCTATCTATCTTTTTTAAATTTCATTTTCTAATTGGTGCATTGTAATCATACATCTTTGTTAGGTACAAACTGATAAAGGCATACATACACACAGTTCTCATTTAACACTATCCCAATTCCCACCCCACTCCCTTGCCATCCCTCCTTCTTAGGTTCAGATTAGTGATTGACTTTGATATGTTTGTGAAAGTACATCATGTGCATTAGGGTGTCCCCCTTCCATCACTCTATGTATCTCTATCTATCTATCTATCTATCTATCTATCTATCTATCTATCTATCTATCATCTTTCATCATCATCTTATATCTTCAAATAAACATCTACTATTTTTAGCTCATCTTTATGTATTGCAAATTCTCTTCTCCATTATCAGCTTTTCTGTAATAGTTGAGAAGTTAAGTTTTCATTTTCCTTTGCAGTGAATGTGGTCATATGCTGTAGTTATTGCCAATGAGATAAGAGCAAAAACTTGCTAAAATCTCTATGAAGAATTTGGCTTTGCTGGTTCTAAGGGCATACTTTATGATATTGTATGATATAAAGGCTGACATGACCATCCTCTCTTCTTCCTTGAAGGTAAATCAGGATGCTGAAAGTTGCTACATCCATCCTGTGACCAAGAGGAGGCACTTGAGAGATCCCCAAGATGATTTCAGAAATGCCAGCCTCAATGTAGTCAGACAACTGGACCAATGCCCATTGCCTCTCTCAAGACTGTTTCCTTTTAATAATTCTTAATTGGTAAATAATGATTATTCATATTTATGGGATGTAGTATGATATTTTGATATATGCATGCCATAAAAATTATCCAATATGTAGTAAGCCACTCTACATGATGTATTGTGTTATTTTTAGTTGAGAACATTCCTAACCAATGTGGTATTCACTGGTGCATAAACAATTTGCTTGAGATTATTGAAACTTGAACATTATGTTATTGAATTAGTTAATAATGAAGTCAAAGTGCAATTATTATCTTAAGAATATTATGGTCAATACTTTATGTGCAAGAAAAGAAGAATCAAAATATTTTCTGATATTAGTCCAAGGTCTGTGACTAACTGGTATGTTTCTTGGTGTTCATTTTCTTATATAAAATGAGGAATTATAGTATTTATTAGGTGATTGCAGACCTACATTTCAAATTTATTTGAATGAGCTATATTTTAAACTCATGGATTTATAACACCGCCTGTTGAAAGACATTTTTAACACTTGTACTCCATGGATACATGGAAAGAAGCCAGCACATTTTTTTCTGTTCATGCTTAGGATTCTGTCCCTTCTACCTTGAAAAAACTGGGCTATGAGTTTGAGCCTTTTGATGTACCATTCTCTGCTCTAAAAATCAAATTTATTTGTAATTTATATAAACATAATATATGACTACATCTCATAGGAAGATTTTTTTCCCCAAAAAACTCTATGCAACTTCCATAATTTTTACCAGCATAAAATCCAAACCAAATAATTCCATCACTATGGAGGTATGACTGATGCTCTAGGTTTCTCAACTCTTTTGTGATATGATTTCACAGATACATAAACTTTCCACAAAGAGGTTTCATCAATAGCAAGAAAACTATTTTCAAACTGCTCTTTGGAGCAGGGGGTGGTGGTGCACGCCTGTAATCCCAGTACTTGGGAGGCTGAGACCAGAGGATCTAGGTGTGTGGCCAGCCTCAGCTACTTAATGAGGTCCTCTGCAACTTAGTGAGACCCTGTTTCAAAATAAAGAATAAAAACTAGGACTGGGGGTATAGCTTGAAGGTAGAATGCCCTTGAGTTTAATCTCCAGTACTACAAAAAACAAAACAAAACAAAACAAAACAAAAAAAACCTAAAAACAAAAACAAAAAACCCCTGCTCTTTGAAGACACAAAAAGTACAAACAGATAAGACATTACTATACTGTTTAAAAGAATGTGAGCAAATATGAATTAAATGAGTAATCATCCATAAACAACACTGATTTCAAGGTCTATACGGTCTATTATATTTTTCCATCTTATCTTGTAATGCATGGGTCTCTGTGTGCTATCTACTGCCAGTCACTTCAACCAAGCCCATTTTGGCCATAAAATGTTGATGCCTAATTTCAGCCTGTAATTTGGTTGATGTTAGAAACTGAGATGTACAAAGAAGCCATTAGTGGAAATAGAAAATAAGTAAAACTGAGATCACACAGAAAGCACAGAATTGGGAGGAAAAGGTGATATTTACAACAGACAATGAAAAAGAAAAGCGGGAGTGGAAGAATGGTGTGTGTGTGTGTGTGTGTGTGTGTGTGTGTGTGTGTAGATGCACAAGCACCTATATGAGGTCATTAGGGAGGGAGAATGAAAAACTGCACCAGTACAGAGGCTGTGTCCTTTTCACGATGAAATTACTGCCTAATAATTACCATTACTTCCTGTTTTTTAGACTAAGGTGCAGTCCATGAACTAGAAAGCCGATCAGCTCTTAAAAACGAGCAGTTCTTGTTCTCTTTGAAGCAGCAGAGCATCTCTGGGAGGTGGTGGAGCACAAAGCAGGCAGACATGCGTTTTCTCTACATCCTGGAAGCAGTCATCCCTGTTGCCAAGGAAACCTCCTCACTCGGCAAGGGTCACCTTTGGAAACAATGGCAAGACTTCAAAAACAGATCAATAAAGTGATCCTAGTATCTCAGCTTCCTAACTAACGTTGCCTCCTATTTTTAAGTGTCATCTTCAAAATACACTTGATTATGTAATTACAATGTAGTAAGGAGAAACAAAGCACACTTGAATGTGGAACAAGTCATACTTGGTACTTTTCAAGCTCTGTTCTTGGAAGCCTGTGTTTTTGGTGGAGATGGTTTGAGTGTGGGAATGAATGGGGTTAGCAGCCAGGAGGTGGATGGATATCCAGGTTTAAAAAGAAAAGTTCCATTTGAGACTTCATTGGAAGGAAAGATTCCCCCCATTATTCATTATACTTCCTTTAGATTAGTGACATGTTTATTTTGGTGTCTGAAAATATTTTTTCATGTGCTAGAATTGGGCAGATTTTGGGTCAATGAGGCACAACTCCATCCATCCATCCATCCATCCATCCATCCATCCATCCATCCATCCATCATCCTCTTACCAAGTATTTATGATTTCATACTGTGTGCCTTGATACTCTGAAGACAAGAAGTGAATAAAACACAGTCCCTACATTTAAGGTTTGTGAGACTCAATCTGAAGAAATAAAGCAGATGTGGGGGGAAAAAAGCAGTGAAATCACTTGCAGAGAGAGCACAGTGAGCTGTTTATCATCTAAAGCAATAATTCTTTCTGGAGAGGCAAGGAAAGGCTTTGGGGGAGGGAAAATGTCTGGACTGAGCTTTGCAGGGTGAATAAGTGTTGAGCAGAGTCCAGTCCTGGAAGGACAGTCTAAAATAGTGACAACAGCTAACATTCAGGGCAGAGATGTGAACGGCAGATTACATTGGGATTCTGTCCACTGAAGCCCAGTAAGTATTGGGGGAAATGTTTGGAGATGATTTTGGATTTGATTTCTGGGTCTGGACCATCCATATGTTGTATGAAAAAAAAGGTATGTACTTTACTGCTATTTTTTCCTTTGCATTGACAATTACTGGCACTAGAAGTACAGCTTTAACTAGATTAATATTTCTCTTTCCCTTTTAAAATCCAGAATTAGTTACAAATACTTGTGTGCTTTCAGATGGCTTATAAAATTGAAATCCTGTGGCTGTTTATCATCTAAAGCAAGAATTGTGAAATGTAACAAAAAATGCTCTTGCTTCTGAAAACCTACAATTATATTTGATTATTCAAAGTCCAATAATGGAATTTTATAATAGGATTAGGATAACTGCACTTTCAAAGTAGCTAATGGAATTAAGTTGTTGGTACTGATCATCTTGTGAAATCACACACTGTGTGTGTGTGTGTGTGTGTGTGTGTGTGTGTGTGTGTGTGTGTGTGTGTGTCTCGGAAAATTCAAAAGCAACAAATGCAGGCAGCTCTCCTGTCTTCCCAAGTATTATGAGCAGCACTGAAATGCAACTCTTCAGCTCTTCCTCTGTAAGAGACAAGAATGATACTTTGTATACAAGAAAATGTGGAGGATATCAGGGTTGGAGAACTAATGCTTTCTGGCATCATCTGTGTTAGCCACCTGTTCTAGCCTGCATTTGCTGAATAAATTAGATGCTCTTGGGAGAGTGCATGCAACTGACTGGTCGGCCTCGTTACCAAGGCAACCGTCTCTCTTTCTCTCTCTCTGCTCTATGACTCTGAAAGGGTTCAGAACCCATTAGTGTTCCTCTGGGCAAGAATAGGAGAAAACCAACCTTCCTTCCTTCCCGCCCTTCCTCCCTTCCTCTCTTCCTGACACTTCCTGGTGAAGATGATAAGATTAATAGATACTCTGAACATATTTGTTTATTCGGAGAGTATAATTTCCAAATGTTTGAAAAACCCAAGTCCAAATCTTAAAGGCATAGAACAGCAAAATGGACGGATATGAATAATCAATAAAGATAAAAATGTATTTTCAAGCTGAAATGTTTTCAAGAATTAAAAATATTTTTAAAGTAGAGTTTGTTCAAGATATTCCGTGCAAAAAATACAGATTCTCTGTAGTTGGTGTGAAAGGCAGTGAATGAAGAGGTATTTTCAAAAATTATATCAGCCATTTTCTCTGTCAGGCTTTTCTCTATCTGCAGAGACAATGGAATAAGAACAGGCAAGAATTTAGTGACGGCGTTATCAGAACCATCAAACTGTGAGTTCAGGGCCTAAGTGATCATTTTCTGAATGACGAAGAGCCAAGGGAATTATGAGGAGTGGCTGACCCCACTCTATGGTGACACCATCAGAAATCCGTGCTGGGTTTCATCCTCTGCAGACATTTAGACCTCAGCCTATGAATTATCTTCTCTTTTGTAAACCATATTGGTTGTCTTTTTCTTTCCTCATTTATATGCTCTTTTTCTATTAAAGCCTCATGAATTAAAAAGAAATCAGAATGCCAAGTATAGTGGCACACACCTGTAATCACAGTACTTGGGAAGCTGACACTGGAGGATTGCAGGTTTGAGGACAACCTCAGCAACTTAGCAAGGCTCACAAAAATGTAGTGAGACCCTGTTTCAAAATAAAAAGTAAAACAGGGCTGGGGGTGTAGTTCAGAGATAGAATGCCCCTGGGTTCAATTCCAAGTTCCCCAAATCAACTAAACAAACAATCCCCCACCCCTAAATCAGAAGGTCTTTCAAATAGGCAAATTTCTCAGTTACCTTATTTTAGGAATTTATTCCTCATATAAACTCAATGAAATAGGTTTCATTTATCCTGTTTTACAATTGAGTAGAATGAGGTCAAGGTCAGGGTTGTTACTTAGATTTGATTCTAGCTGATTCTCAGGCCGTGTTTCATCAAGATGCAATATTATCTCTAAAGTTCAGTGATAATGTTAATGAGATATATTCTTTCTCAATCTTAAAATATTGGGGAGAAAGAAAACAGATGGAATCTCGAAACATTGAAATTAAGCTTCCAGGAGGGCTCTTGTTCTATTATTATTTTTTCACACATCGAATATATAATGCCAGGCTCTGCCAAATTCACCATAGTATGAGGCTTTTGCACATATTCATTATGGTGAATGGCTTCGTCGTACAAGGCAATTCTGTTGACACTTCTTTTTATTATCTTTCTATAAATACTAGAGACACTAATTAAAATTGGACCTTCAATTCATCTGGTAACCATCTTCTTTGCTATTTGCAATTGAGTAAGAAGACATAACCCACTGGGGCACATGGTAATACTGCTAGGACCTCGGAGAGATTAGGCTCATGTTTTGACTGTGGATACACATCAGTGCAATTTGATTTACCCTGATTTCTGATCTCCTATCGATTTTAATTCTGCCTTCTAAGCTTTCAGAGGCAGATTGGCATTTTCAAATAAATAATTTTTTGATAGATACAAGGACATTTCAGGATATGACCATACAATGAATAGATGGCTTTTTAAAAGTACCATTCTCAGTGACCAAATAAGCAGTGTAAATGCTGTACTTAGTAAGAATACAAAAGAATTCTGTTTCATTGTTAAGTATATTGTGATTGACCCTTGCTCTGGTTAAAATTAACACTGCATTAGAGAATCCTAAATATGCAGGAGAAACACAAAGATATTATTCTCCTAGAACACAGGGATTTCACAAAAGAAGAAAATTCATACTTTGTTTGCTACAAGCAAGATGAATTTGTATTTTCTCCTCCTCTTTCCAGCATTTGCATCATGTTTGCAAGGTGCTCAGAAGAAAATTGCAATTATTTGCAATTTGAAAAAGACTTATACAAGGCTTTCTATTTGTATTTTTTAGAAGCACTTTTACTTTAGTCAAATGTAGTGGTGCACACCTGTAATCCCAGCTACTCTGAAGGCTGAGGTAGGAGGATTACAAGTTTCAGATCAGCCTGGACAATTTAGCAAGACCCAGTCTCAAAATAAAAAGTAAAAAGGGCTGCAGATGTGGCACAGTGGTGGTAGAATTCCCCTGGATTTAATCCTCAGCACCACAAATACCACAGGATATAAATATAAATAAATAAGTACATGCATACATAAATATATACATACATGGATATTTTAATATATTTGCTTTGCATTCTCTTCCACAGTTATCCAGATTAGGTTACAATACTACTTGTGTGCTCCAAAGAGTGTTGTATTTTTCTAGTTCATTTCAGCAAACATTTATGGCCTCTTTTGTGCTAGGTTATTGCTAAGTGCTAGGCACTCAGAGAACGGGTAGCCTCTCTGCTCCGGGAGCACAGCTTGGTGGGGAGATCTGGGAGGCAGTCAGTGGTCCCAGCAACTTCAGCGCTGTCACAGAGTCTGATGGGGTGGATTGAGGAGCACAGTGGAATGTTTACAAGGAGCTTCTTCCAGCAACTCTTCACATTCCACCTGCTAACTATTGACCCTGCTTCTTGTTCTCCGGTTTCTTCTCCTCTTTCCACCCCAGTGCTTGGGTGTGACACAGAATGTATCTTCCCACTTATACCTTTGCTTCCTCTCAATTCTGCCTTTCCTTTCTGCCTATGCTGCATTGGTTAATTTGAATGACCACCTTTTCCTGGGTGATTTTACTTAAAAAAAACATCACCACTAGTCTCACAGGATCACTCTGAACCATTTCACCTAATGCTGCTTTTTTTCAATTTTTTTGAGGTAGTGGGGCTGAAACCCACAGACTCACACATGCTTTGTAAGAGCTCTACCACTCAACTACACCTCCATCCTAGCACTGAATTTTAACTACCTACCTGCTGGAACCCAAGCTTTTAAACTGTTGATCTATCTGTTAATTCCAAATGGCAGGGTGCACAGGAGACATTTCTTCCCAAGGGATTCTCAGGCAGAGTGCTTTTGTTTCAGGCTTTCTGGAAACATGCCCACTCCCAATCAAATGGCACTGCTCACGGGTGTCTATGTGTCTCTGTTGAGTATTTCTGCAACTCTCACAGTCAAGTTGCATGAAGCCAACTAGAGGCCACAACACCAACCAGGAGAGCAGCAGGCTCAAAACCATGACAGTCAGCAGGCACCTGCCACCCATGTCGGAAATTGACACATTCCTGGGGTCAGGATTTATTTTGTTATTATTGTTTGACTACAAATTTTATGCACCATTCTTCCACACAAAAGAAATCTTTTTAAAAGTATACAGTCCATTTGCTTTTTTTCCCCCAATACTTTGAATACCTTTTGATAACACTTGGGTCATAACGGAAATTTAGTGATGGATTTTGGGGAATCCAAGCAAAATCCCCAGAAGGAAGGCAGACAAAACTGGACCAGGGAGAACAGCAGCAACTTGACAAGAAGAAGTTAGAGGAGGAAAGGTTTGTTGGGGCTCTTGGTTTCAGTCCATAGGGCTGCTCTGAAGCATAAGTGGTGGCGGTGGCAGGGTGCACAGGGAGAGCCTGTTCTCATATCATGGAGTCCAGGAACAGAGAGAAGGAGAAGGGATCTGTGGACACATACAGTCCCCAAAGCCACACCCCCACTGACCTTTCTCTTCCAGCCATGCCCCATCTGCCTATGTTATCACCCATGAATCCATTCAAATGATTATTCCATCAATGGACTTCTCCAGTGATGAGATTAGAATCTTCACGATTCAAGTATTTCACCTCTGAACCTTTTTGCGTAGCCAATACATGAGCTTTTCCAGGGGACATTCTATCTCCAAACCATAACAACCACTCACGAGAACATGGGCATGAGGTACTCAACGCTCATGTCTTTTGCCTCTGTTTGTCCCTGTGGTAATTCATAAATCCCTAAGGGAGAAGTTGGGTCCAGCTTGGTTCACATATCTGTATAACTTGGCTGAAATCAACCATGGCCCAAGACACTGGAGGAATTGACCACTGGAAGAATCATTATGAGTTTTTTAGACACCCTAGCTTATGTTCTGCAATTATAATGGTCTATTTCTCATTTCCTTGAAAGGACTCAATTTCCAAATGAAAGTATCTTGCTGGCACAGTGTCTCCATTTACTGTCTCATGTCTGAGCTACTTGCCAAGATCTCTTTTTGGAACATTAGTTCTTTCTTTAAACAATTCTGACCATGAAGGAGTCTCTCTTATGTCTGCCCTCCATTTTCTTTTTCTATTTTGCCATGAACTTCCATAAGGTTTCATTGATCTTGATTTTTCTTGAAAATGATTCTTGCCTGATTATGTAGGCTCAGGCTTCCCATATTATGATCCACCTCCTATGGAATGGTGTCCTGTGGGGGACATCCTAGCTAATTTTCCAGTTGCTCTGGAGTGGGTCCTTGACAAACTGAATCTTGAAATATATGGTATTAACACATGTATTAAGGTATAAGGAGTAAAATTCTTTTAGAGGACTTTAAGAGCACAGGGTATGTATGCATAGATGTCAGGGTTGAATCTCAAGAGGTAAGAAAAAGTCATACAGAATCTGAAAGCTATGAGGATCTAATGAAGAATTTCAAATAGAAGAATAACATGATTAGCTAGGCATATTGGGGAAAAGGAGAACTTGGTGTAAGACTTGGAGGTCATTTAAGGCTTATTAAAATATTCTGAAGAACTATAAATAGGTTCAAACTAAGGTAGTGATGGGAGGTAAAAAGTGGAAAATAAGTATGTAAAATGTTTAGGAATCAGAGTTTTTAGTAATTTGTAGAGTAATGAGGAAGAAAAGGTTGAGGTTGACTTGAAAGTTTTTATGTTTGGAGACACGTTGATGACCTTCACTTATCAAAAGGAAAATCAAGGATAAACTAACAGGATGCAATGTGTGCATGTGAAGGAGATGCAATATCTTTGGCTTACAAGGAGTTTTAGGAATATGTGGGCCATTTAATTGGAAATGTCCAAGGGGAAGACCAAAATTCAGGAAAATTTCTGGGTTTAATCCTAAAGTTGGTGGAAAAAGCTAATGAGGAGGAAAAGAGTTCTGAAAAGGAAAGTATGATTAAGAATATTCAATGTTCCAGAAAGCCCAAGTATTGTAGTGCATATCATATAGATTCACATGATTACTGAATGATTTCTCTGGGTACCTCACTCTCAGAAAGTACTCAAATATTTAATTACTCCCCTGTGATACTGTGATCCTTGGTCAAGGTAGGGAAGCTTTGTTTTCTTATGAACTTCTTTTGCTCCTATTTATTTATTGACAATGATACTATATATTTATGGGGTATAACATGAAGTTTTGATGTATGTAGACAATGTAGAATGACTAATTCAGGCTACTTAACATACTCATTACCTCAGGCATCTATCATTTGTTGTGGTGAGAACATTTAAAATAGACTCTTCCAGGAATTTTTAAGTAGATGATAAATTTGCATTAATGATAGCCTCTATATTGTACAATAGAACTTCTGACCTTATTCCTTCTGTCCAATTGCAATTTTGTATTCTTTGCCCCAAATGTCCCCGATACCAGCCCCTCTCTTCAGCTTCTGGAAACGGCCATTCTACTGTCTGATTTTATGAGTTCAGGTTTTTTAGATTCTTCATAGAAGGAATCCAAATAACATATCAGTACTTTGTAATACTTAGCACATTCTTCTAGATTTATCTATGTTATTGAAAATGACAGAATTTCTTTCTTTTTAAAGATAGAATAATACTCCATTATATATATATGTATATATGTATCTATCTATCTATCTATCTATCTATCTATCTATCTATCTATAATCTCTTCTTTATCCATTGATCCTTTGTTGAAAACAGGTGAATTTTAAAGCTAGGGTATCGTGAATAATGATGAAGTAAATATGGGAGTACATATAACTCTTCAGCACAATGATTTTGTTTCTTTTGGATATATTCTTAGAAGGGGAATTCCTGGATTAGAAGGCGACAATTGCTTGAGGAATTTTCATACTATCTTCTGTAATAGCTATATTAATTTATCTTCCATTAATAGGGTGTAAGCATTCTTAGATTTTTTTTTTTTTTTTTTTTTTTTTTTTGCCAGTATGACTCCAATACATTAGGAGCACAACTTAGAGAAGGAAAGGTTTATTTAGCTCATGGTTCAGAGGTTAGGGAAGTTTCAGAGGTTTCACTCTTTGATCAATAGGCTCCCAGGCAGGAACCCTGGTGACAGGTTCTGGGCATGGTGGTGGGAAGCAGAGAGGCCACGTGCAGCTCATAGCTGTGGAGAGTAGAGAGGGGAGGAGGTGTGAGACATCTGTGCCCAAGGTCATATCCCCAGGGACCTACCTACAGCCATGTTTTGCCTCCAAACAAGACTGCACTGTTTAACACAAGAGCTTTGGGGGAACATGTTAAATCCAAACTACAACAGGTTCCCTTTGCTCCCCAATCTTGCTAACAAGTTTTTGCCTGGTCTTTTTGATATTAGCCATTCTACAAGTATGAGATTAATACCTGATTGTGGTTTTAATTTATCTGTGTCCTCTGATTTGTGATAAAAAAGAACTTTTCCACATACCTGTTGGCTATTTGTAAGTCTTTCTTTGAGAAAAGTCCTCAAAATCTTTTATGTCCTCTTCAGGTTGTTTTCTTGCTATAGAGTTTTTTGAGTTTCCATTATCAGATGTATGGTCTGCAAATATTCTCTCCATTCTGTATATTTTTCTCTTCATTAAGATTATTTTCTCTTCAACAATTATTACCATTGTTGTGCAGAAGCTTTTTAGTTTGATGCAATCTGATTTCATACATCTTTTGCCTTATTTCCTATACTTTTGGAGTTTTGTGAAATATTCATCTTGTGATCTGATTACTGGTTCCAAAGAGATGTTGGATTGCTCATCCTTCTCTTGCTTCTAATTTCTGATAACCACAAACCTCTAAGATTCCAATCTGTTAACTTTAGAGTTAAGAAAGCAGAGTAGAGTCATCATTCTATTTTTACTGATAAATACTTTATTTTCAGAAAATATAGAAATATGAAATGAAGTAAATATATAATTATGTGATGAAGGTCATAAAATATTTCAAGTTGGAATCTCCTACCCAATGATAATAATTGCTAAGTTTGTATTGTATATTGTTTGCCAGTTAACTTTATATACTCTGGAGATTTTTCTGTGTTTCCTATTCATAATAATTTGTCAGCATCTTTATTTGAGTGTAAAAATGTAATTTACATTTTTCCACATCTATAATAGCTTATGATTTCCACCATGCCCTTTCATGATTACCAAGGTTCTATTGGCCTTCCCATAATTTACATTATTAATCTTCACCTGATGGGCATTGAGGTTATTTTCAGTTTTTAAAATCACGTATAAAATTAGGATAGGTACATTTCTACAAATATCTTTGCACATTTGCTGATTTTTTTTTAAGGATTCATTCTCAGGTGTGGAATCTCTAGTCAAAGATAGTAACATTAACATTTAATGTACCCTGCCAGTCTGCCGCCAGTAGCTTAGAAGATTATTACTTCTTCTACCGTCTTGCTTGCTGCCAACAGTGGATTCCATACATTTTAAAGTGTTTGCTGATTTGATAGGCTTCCAGAGTCTTAATTCTCACCTAGTTCCCCAGGTCTTCACTTGTATCTTGGGCTCTTGTGTAGCAGCTGCTCATGAATGTGGTGTTTCATCAGCAAAGATGTCACAAACCCATCGCCTCTCTAAAAGGATTTTCTACCTATTGAAAAAACACGTGTGGACATTACTGCTTAGGTTTAAATACTAGTCACTCTTTTTCCACTGCTGGTTAGAACCTCCTTTCTTTAAGCAATGACTCTACTTCTAGAGCACTTTGCTACCATCTCCTAGGGAATTTGAACTTTCTTATAAGAATGAATTTCCTCTTCCACCCTTGCTCTGAGTCTACTATTCAAAGAATCTGATCTTCCCCTTCCAAATATATCAACAATGTTTACCTTTGCATGGACTTTTATCTCTCATTGACAAACTATATAGATAATAGATTCACTAACTTAGACAACCAGGGTGAAGACTCCAAATGGTAGTGAAAATGGTGTAAATCAACTAAAGATCCCCTTTGGACAAGGCATGGGCTAGAGTGTGTGACTTAACTTCCTCTCTTCAAATATTAAATCACACATGGCCCTTTATTTCTCTTAGAATCATGCTGGCCATGTCACACTGACTAGAGAGAACCCATACAACATGGGTGATGTTTCTGTCCCATCTTTCATTTTGATGTAGGGACTTCTCTATCATAAAATTGAACTGTGCAATCTTGATTGGGATCACTTGGGGAGGTGTTATATACCAATAAATGGCTGAGGCAATTCCAAGACTAGTGTATTTCATGGTTCCTGTCTCCTGGTTCTGCTGAGGTTGACACTTGGCTTGTATATCAAAGGTCTGATCATATATGCCTTCTCACTTCTTCACTAGGATTGGAGTTATTTAAGGCCACAGAATCTTTGTAAATGATCTTAGTTTTCCCCCACACTCTCATCCTGCCAGAGGATTTATTTAGGATTCAAGAGATACTGAATGAATTAACTTTTAAGTATGAGTCATGCTTCTAAGGAGGAACACAGACATATCAAAGGTATAATAAATTCCCTAGCTTTTTCTTATTTTATTGCCACAAATTTATTCAAGCTACCGCTATTCTTGTACACCTCTAAGCTTTCCCAAGCAACAGAGAAGGGATAAATGCCTAACCTTGGCAGTGAATCTTCATGGCATAAATCTGCTTCACCTCCAGGAATTTAACACTAAGCAGAATGCATCCGGTCCCTAGTGATTCAAACACACCATTCGTTCAGCCTTTTCTCTCTGGAATGTTCTGGTCCATTGGTCTTGGTCTCACCATACTCTCATGTGAATACATTCTTTCTTTTTAATTTTTTTTAAATTTATTTATTTTTATTAGGCATCTTTGTTAGGTACAAATTGAAAACTACATACGTGCCTACATTTCTCATTTGTCCCCTTCCCCCAATTCCCAACCCACTCCCTCGCCCTCCCTCCCTCTCAGGTTCAATTTAGTGAGTAACCTTGATGTACATTAGGGTGTCCCCCCCCCATCAATCCCTTTTGGTTAAATCAACTTCTTTGTTTATTGAGGGTCTCTCCTTTTCCGTCTGAAGACCCTCTTATGCCCCATCTTCTCCCTAGCATCCGCATATTATGGAGAACATATGCTTCC